>VDFB02342460.1:181258-248994 GCA_007258455.2 Sequoia sempervirens
ATCTTCCATCTTTGAACTGAAGATTGTAACCCTTGTCCACCATCTTTCCAACACTCAACAGGTTATGCTTCAAGCCTTCACCATAAAGGACATCATCAATGTTATGTTTACCACCAAGAAAAATATTTCCTCTACCACGAATCACACCAATATTGTTATCTCCAAATCTTACAACCCTACCATCATATTTCTCTAGACTTACAAATTTACTTTTGTCACTAGTCATATGATGTGAACAACCGTTGTCAATAACCCACTCATCCTTTTCTTCAATTCGGGTTGCAAGAGCTTTCTCAACTTTAGCAAATTCAGTAGCCACTCGACCATTTTCCTTGATAGCAATGAAAACCCATTCATCTTCATTTCCATTTTCTTTATCAGATTCTCCATCAGTCACACCTTCAACATAATAACATTTCTTTTGAAATCTAGGTTTGTTAGGCTTAGACCTAGGAACTTTTTCAAGACACCTTGAAGCAAAATGACTTATTTTACTACAAGTGAAACATTTAATAGGAAACTTTCCTTTATACTTACCTTGTCCTCTACCTTCTTTCTTCACTAATAGTGCTTCCAGCTTTCCTACCTCTCTTTCTTCATCTTCAAGTTGTTTCATCTCTTCCTCATACTTGAATGCCTTTCTAGAACTCTCTCCTAGATCATATATTTGCTTGTTTCTTCCAGATACAGAGGCCTTAAATGAAGATTCAATCTTGGGGGAAGAATCACCAAATTCACTCAACTCAAAGGCATTAAGTTTACCAATCAACATATCTCTTGTCACATTTGTTACTGTTCTGAGCTCCTCAATAGAATGAGCCTTTTATTTGTAAGAGGGAGGAAATGATCTAAGCACTTTAGCTATAATTTCTTGTTCATCCAAGGTACCACCGACACATCTAATACCCATCACAAGCTCATTTACTCTTTGCATAAAAGAAGATATATTTTCATCTTCACCCATATTCAAAGTTTCATACTTGCCTTTCAAACTTTGTAGCTTAGTGACCTTCACAAGTGCATATCCTTCATACAAAGTCTCCAGCTTCTTCTAGATCTCATGATCTATCTTTAGATCCATTGCATTTGTCATTTTTGAATCTATCAGAGCACTCAACAAAGCTTCAATAGCCCTGTTGTTAATCTCAGCCACTTTAATCTCATTAGGAGTGGAAGGACCATTCTGAGGAATAACATATCTATTCTCTATAATATTCTAGAAGGGTTCACCAATACACCTCAAATGACAATCCATTCTGGCTTTCCACAGAGAGTAGTTTGTTCCAACAAATCTAGGGTTGTCCTTCTTGTATGATGCCATCTCAAAACACCTCAAGCTTTTAAACTTCTTCAGAGGAACCTACTTTTATACCAATTTTTGGAAAAACAAGGACATACAATTGACAGGGGGGTGAATCAATTGTCATAGAATATTTAAAATTTTCAAACTTATCTTATCTTAATCTCAAATTTGATGAATGAACAATAAACCACAAACAATCAACACATCAGAAACATAGAGAACACCAAGATTTTTTATGTGGAAACATTATTAGGGGAAAAACCTTGGTGGATATCAGTCCACAATATTATACCCTATTAAAAGTATAATGAAGAATAATCAGAATGCACATGCATTCAGGCACACTTCTGAGAGCTCACTGCTCAAATACAAGAGGGCTCAATGCCCAAAGAAGACACATTGTCTTACAAAAATTTAGATTAGATCTGCAGGGTATAAACTGAGAAAATAGCTTCTACAAAAGCTTGATTACAGTTCCAGTTAAGCACAAAAACACTCCTTCACACTTCTCTCGAACTTCTTCACACTCTACTCTACAATCAAATGATTAGATCACTGTTCGCACACTTGCTCTTTCTCTGGCACTTCTTTGCTACATAACTTTGCACAAACAACTGCTCTTATATATTTGCAACATGGAATTGCATCAACAACTTCGTCAGCCAAAATAAAATATAAAACAATGTCATCCCAAATTTACAAGTAAATTTTCAATGCGAATCAAACACTGCTGGCCACAACATAAAGAAGACTTAAAACAATATCCTTGAGCATGCTAGACCATCAAATTTTAATCTCCAAGGATCCACAACACATTATAACCACCATGATGGCCAAGAACATAAAAATTCAAACACACAAGAGAAAAATCATGGACCATGAGGACATCGATCAATGCAGATGTGCAACAAAGTTAGAGCATTATCTAGAAACATCAACAAGCATCATGAACCATTAGAGAGGTATCTGCAATAACTAAAATTACTAGAATCACATCAACTTCAATTAGGAACACTAACTGAAGCCACAAAAAAACTACTAGAACACAACTATTCATAACACGATTAAATCTACAGGCAGACATTTGAAACTTTTGGTCAATAAACTAGATACACTCAGCAATAAACCCTTTATTCCACAATGACTGATCATCAATGTACTGAGAAAGATACCTTCATGGCCTCCACTATTCCATTGTCAACCTACAACTCTTTTTTTAACAATTTTCTCAACATCCTCGACATATATAACCTACAATACATCAATGCTAATAGTGTTGACATCAATGAGAACCACATATCAGCAACACAATCACAACATCCAACAAGTTTCTCATCAAGGAAAAAATAACTACATAAAGTAGTATAAGCATTAACATGGTTGATAGGATCTCCTTTACCTCTGTATTTCTCAAACTGACACATTTCTATCCCTTGTTGCATCGAGGTGCGTAAGATTTCTAAGGATAAGTGGTTGCTATAGACATGATATGTGGGTGGAGTGGTTTGACCTTGACTAATGGTGGAAAGTTGGTGTTGCATGGAAGAAACAGTGTTAAGGAGTTGTGTTAGAATAGGGTTGGGGTAAGTGTTTTGAGGTGGAAGAGAAAATGGTGATGGAGTGTAGGTGATGTTAGGGGAAGTGAAAGGAATACTAAGGGGGGCGGAGGTGGTGGAGGGGACTTGTGATACCACAAGAGAACTAGGAATGCTAGGTGGAATTGAGAAAGAAGGAGACACATAACTAGTTCTTGGTGCATAGTTGTGGTGACTTGTAGATTGGTATAACTTGGTATGGATGATATGGTTGAAGGGGGAGGAACTTGAGGTCCTCCTTTGCTTATAGGAATGTTTGGGGATTGGGTATTAGAAGAGGAATGTTTATTGTAAATCTCAACAATTTTCTTCATGACTTGAAAACCATCATCACTTTCAATCAAACAATGAAGGTTTTCAATGGTAGGTATGGCAGTGGTGGAAATGTTTTCAAGTGGCAAGTCTTGTTGTAAATGTGAAAAATCCTCATGAATATTAATGACCTTTTCCTATAGGAGGGAGTTGTTTTGGGTGTCAATATTCATTAGTTGGAAAGGTGAAGGAATAGAAGTGGTATTTTCAATTCCTAATACACCATTGTCCATACTAGGAATGCGATCTCTTGAGATACCAAGGTTCACAACAAAAGTGCTATGGTGGGATGTCATGAGTCTAGAACTTTGTCTCACTAAAGTATTATCAATGGGGCACCAAACACTTATACAAGTACCACAAAAGATAGGGTGAATGGAAATGCAAAGTAATCTAGGAGTTCTAAATGCAAAGAATAGAAATTCTGCTAACTATAACAGAAAAGTAACTACAAAAAATAGAATTATAGAAAAATGCTAGAAAATGCTTGAAAATGTTGTATGAATAGTACAAGTGGACTGATTCACCTAGGGTGCCGAATGAGACCTAGTATGCAATTTTTTTGTGTTTTTCAGAAATTTTAAGATGATTCTAATGCTTTTTAGAATGCAATTAAGGATGCGGAATGCATATTTTCTATTTTTTCCATAATATGTAATGCAAAAATGAAACCTAAACAAAGCTTTCACTAATGCAATATGAGAAGGCCTAGAATGCAAAAACAAAACAATGTGCTAATTGAATGTTGATATCAATGTAATATAGGATGCAATATGTGAATGAAATTAGAAATGCAAAGTGTTCAAAATTTAGGTTCGCCAAAATGAACCATAGATTTTTGGTTCCTATGAACTTCTCTTCCTCTTCTAGGGTTTTTCACCTAAAAGGAGAGAGATAGGGCCCAAAAATGCTAAGGGTTCATTCAAATTATGTTATGTGAGATGTTTTCTAAGCTAAATGAAGTAATATAAATGGAAGTTAATGATTTAAATGAATGAATTTAAATGAAAAACTAAGATTTATGCTATGTTTGGAAACACACTATGATATGTGAACAATGAACTAAAAGATGAAATTATGCAAAACAGAAAGAAATGGGAATAAACAGAGTGCACCTGGAAGCTTAATGAAGAATCTAGAATCTGTAGAAGGTTGTCTGAAATCACTTAAATTCCACAGTGAGACTCATTCATCCAAGGTGGCGAATTAGTCCTACTACTAGTGAAAAAGTGTCAGAAACAGGTTTCTGATTGTCGGGATCCAAAATTTGACAAAATTTAGATTTTCAGTCTTAAGGTGGGACTCATTCGCCACTGGTAGTGAATCAATCCTCTCCCAAAATTTTGAGAAATCAGGAGGAAACTGTGCAACACCAGATCTAAAAATATCTACTTGTTGGGTTGCCAAAGTCTATTCTGCATGAAACAGACAGAAAAATTTCTCCAAGCTTGAAATACAATTAATTTGACTTGAAGCACCAAGTTGACTTGTTGGCCAATCTTCAACACCAAAATTCTTGTTAAATATGCATACCTAGGTCTGCAAACAATCATGCAAGAGGGAAAAAATGGTTGAGGGTTAGCAAATAGGGGTTTGCCTTGGTCAAACCCCACTTTTGGTAATCAAACCCTTAATGAAATAATGAAATGCAAGAGAATGATAAACTAACAACATGCAAATGCTATCAACTTACCATATCCCTTATGATGCAAATATGAAGTAATGTTAATGGATGCTTCAAAGTGCTTGAATAATGCTTGATAAGATGTTGTAAGATGCTTGAATATGATATGTGAATGTTGGAGAATGTAAAATGAGGTGAAAATCACATATTTATACAATCTTGTGTCTTAGTAACCCATTCATACCTCATCACAGGCTGACATCAAATGTTTTTTAATAAAAATTTGAAAGGAATTTTTTTTTTTTTAATTTGGAGCCAAGGGGGACTCATTCGCCACCCATGGCGAATGGGTCCCACCTAGGACTTGAAAATGGGTGTCGGGAATTGTTTTGCAATTAATGTTGTTTTTCGGGCTTACATTCAAAAATACACTTAATTAAGCCTTATAAGGCCATAAAGGGGTCAAATAAGTCATAAGAAAGGGATAAATGGTGAACTTGTACCTAAAAAAGCATGAAATCTTGTTACAAGACTTTGAAATAGTTCAAAATAGGACTTGATCAATGATGAAAATGTGATTTTTAGGTGAATTGTAAGGAATAGAGTCTAGAAGAGTGTATAAATTTCTTACAACACTTCACAACACCTTCACAAAACACCATTATTTGAATTTTTGTACCTAAATATGCATGTTCAAGCCATGTTCCATCATTAAATTGTAGAAAAATAGATCAAACACAATGAAACAAGACTTAAAAGGCCACGAAAATGACAAGAGGCCATTTTTCTACGGCATAGCTAGTCATCGTGTATTTGTGACGAGTGTTGGAGCTAGTCATTATGTATTTACGATGTATGCTAGAGCCAATCACTAATGTAATTGTGACATCTGTATGAGTCAGCCACTATTGTACTTGTTATGTGCAAATGAGACAGTCACACTTGTGATGTACATATCTCTAATTACAATTGTACTTGTTATCTTTGTATGATCTAGTCATTGTTGTACTTGTGATGTGTATGAGCTAGCCAAGTTGTGTATATAAAGGTATGCTCATGATAGTTATTGTGTATGATCTTTGGGATTATGATATGATATGCCCCTTGTGAATATTGTGAATTTTTTTGCATTAAACCTTGATAATATTTGGTACAGAGCCAACACTTGATGGAAAAGTTATTGCCATTATATTATAATTGACTATGTTATAACTTACACTTAATGAATAGTTGTGGTTTAAAGATGAGATTAGAGATCTCATACAAGAGGAAAGAATAAACTCCCTTTAACATTGTTGGACAAACTACAAAGCCTTTGATTCCCATTTGAGGATATGCAAGCAAGGTCACCATGCACCCTCGAGGTTTATTTCTAGGTCTAGGGATGAACCTAATCATAGCAGCTTAACACTTTTGAGTGTAAGCATATAAGTTTGAGGTTGATTGTCGACATCATAATGAATTAAGAAGTATTGAAATTACCATTTCTAATCTAGATAAAAGATGCTTGGTCAATTAAATTGGTAGTTGTGGTGAAATGTTTAGATATATATATATATATATATAGCGCGCGAAGGACGGATTTTACAGGATCTTAGTCTATTACAGCTACATCCAAATCCAAGGATACTTGGTGTTCTCGATGAGGTGATTGAAAAAACTATAAAAGACAAACAAACTTAATCTTGATCAAAGTACAGAGAAAATGCTCGAAAGGTGTGTTTTACAGCGACTGCCACAAAGTTGGACATTTGATTTTATCAAGAGGTGTTGTATTTCAATTTTCCATCCTTAATGTGGGACACGCAGGTATAATGGTGTATGATTTATGGGCTCCGGCTCTGCACTCCACACAGAAAATGCACTCGATGAGCTCAACCATTTCTCCACCAGTGTTGGATGGTGACGATTCAGCACATCCTTCAAGCTCTCTGTATTGTTTACCCTTGCCAAACCCTCCTTTGTGTATACTTCCTCGTTGAAATCACTGGTGAAGAAGCGGTCTGCCTCCAATCGCCTGCATTAATAGAAGTATATCAAATTCATATCATCTCCAGCTGCATGAAAAGATTATACGAAAGTCTAAGGATTGATTACATACCTTGATGCCATTAACACAAAGATGAAAAAAGCTGTTTCACTGATTGCATAACCTTTAATCTTTTTCTCTGCCATTAACCCAACTAGCAAGTCCAGATTTTCAACATCATTACCATAAACCTCGCGAAGAACTTGGATGGCTTCTTTATCATCAGTAAGGTCTTCCCACTTTGTAATAGGAATCATAAACATATTTCTTCTGAATTCATTGTATTTTGCTACGCCCCTTTCTCGATCACGATAAACTATGAAGAACCAAATATACAAAATATATTTTATGAAATTATGACCTTAAAAACCATTAGATAGCGACAGTAGACAATCTTATGCATTTGTAGTCAGAGCACTGCCTGAAACCTTTACTCTGTTTAATGGGTTTGTGAGAAATGAAAAGGGATTCCTTACTTTCAAGTGCAGCCAAATCTATTGGGTCAGGTCTGTCCTGACCATCTGGGTCCTGAGCCACAAGATCTCTCATCCATACGGGGTAATTCCAAAGACTAAGGGCTCCACTGGCTTGATGCCCCATGGATACAATCATATCTTCATTTCCAACTTCTGATAATTTCCGTTCTCCTTGAATTCCTATTAGTTTCTTTAAGTGCACCCTGTCACAGAATAAATTCATTAACACTCTGCAAACACCTTAATTAGACAATGGGAAGGCGTGGTAAATATATCAGATCACGGGCTTCTATTGTTTCTATTGATTATGTGGTTGCAAACCAAAAAAATGGTCATACGCAAAGAAAAGGTCATTACAACTCATGTTATAGATCAAAAGTTATTACAACAATAGAACTTATTTGAAGAAGGTAAGTTCGTTGTTACTCGCTCAATTTTTTTCTGTTGCCTGCACAATTAATAAGGTAAATGAAATAATCTCATATGCAAAGAGTGCTTAAAGATAGAAACCAAATAGAAACTCACTCTTCCAGCACTGGAGGTGTTTTGTTTCCGGTTGAAGTTGCACGAATGTCTCTCACCAAGATGTTGTCTGGCATCAAACTGTGCATTCGATAGACGCTAACAAATTCTTCTGTCAGAGAGTATGGAACACCATAGTTTTCAGGCTTAGCCATCCCAATAAGGCCGCTCAGTATAGAATTCCCAGTATGACCAAGCTTATCCTTCAACGTTTTACCAAGCAGTCCATACCTATTCACGAATAGTAAAACTTATTTCTTATGATAAAGATACATATAAGCTATGGCTATGAGAGTTTTCAAGCTTCCACGGTCCATAACTAGTTGAAATGGTGCTTGCTTAAAATAAAAATGAAGTAGAGAGAGAATATTTTACTTGTCTTATTTCATAAAACACTAAGTATGATGACATGATATTTATCCCACAGATGGAAGCTGGAAGATATGGCCATACAAATTTCTATTTTCATTGGAGATTACTTGGTATGATCCAAAATGTAGATTAAAGATCTTTTCTCGCAGAATGTTTCAGAATCATACATATGATGACTAAAAAATTCCATATGTATTAGTGAAATCTACTTTTGTGGGTGCATGCTTTTCTAGAGTAAACTATGTAAATATTGTGAAGTAAAAAAAAATAATCCAAATGTTGGTATTAAAAATAAGAACAGTATGCTTCAAAAGTTTCTTGCACGCGACATTATAATGTGAAAATAGAAAAATCTAATGATCTCAATCTATTTTTGCTCCAATATTCTATTCTTATATGTAAACATTATTGAAGAACTTCTCTAACCAATTTGTTCGCATGGCAGCAAGGAGTGTGTCCGTTTTAAGGAGCTCAACAGTCCAGTCAATGGTATGGATCTTGGCAATGATTGCAGAAGTTACTAATCTTGCATGGCGATACAGTTCGTCGTCATCCATGTCACGATAATGATCCTGCATTTATTATTCTGTTCATTCATTTTTGTTCTACAGTAGGCCTGTCTGATTCAACAATTGATTTGCACATAGGTAAAGAAACAAGCTAACTGGGTCCAAAGAAGTAAGAGAAAGATCTAATAAATTGCCTTGAGCAAATCACAGATGGAATTGTGTTCTTTGACAAATAAGGCCTGTAGCACTGATAATCCAGCCCATGAGTTACGCACTTCTCCAGAGATAGCAATCCCCTCACTCGAGTGGAGAAGTAGCCCATCCTCACCTAATTTCAACATGCCGTCTTTGAAAGTTCTCAATTTGGTTGATGTCTCAGAATTGTTTCCATAAACTGCACTCCCATCCCTGCATGCAAATCACATATAGTTATTTAGGTTATAAAGACTCTCATCAAATTTGAATGGCTCTAAGTATCTCTAAATATTGTCATGTCTTAGGGTGAATATTGAGAATTTCAAAAGGGCATTCTCACCACCAGGCGGTCCTCCTATTTAGGTGTCCCGGTTTTATATCGTAGAAACCAGTAGGGACTTCTTTGGTTTCAAAAAATGTGAATTCCTTTAGTGGGCATTGTTGTGCAATTGCCTTTGGGGCTGTTAGTTTTACCTGAGAATACATATGCTTCATTAGAAAAAGATCACTAGTTCAGAACATATAAAAGAAATCAGAGAGACAAAAACAAACTCACTTGTTTGGTGCCTTCCACATGGTCAACCCAGTCATGAATCATAAACTGAATCCAAGAGGCAGCGAGCATATTAAATTGCATTCCAGTGTCAATCAGTTTTCTTCGTGCAAGCAGCTTGGTTGCAACCACCATGGGGTCTGGTCTCAATATCTACGTACAGTTTAACTAGTTGCGATTAATAAATTTAGAAACCTTTTAGAAATATCTCCCCAAACCTTAACAATAACAAAATGACGCTATGGTAGAAAAGATGTTTCTACAGTCCATACAAATATTTTAATATAAAAACTTTGTAAGTATTATCAGAATAGGAAAAGTATTTCTTTATTCTTCTTAATAATAGATCGGAGAAATTTGATCAGGAATCATAAAAAAAAATACTTAAAACACTTATTTCCATAGGCATATTAAAGAAAACCATTGGTATGTCCACTACCTTCATGTTAATGTCGGCTTAGCAAGCAATAAGATAATGAATTTGAAAACCATGCTATGGCAGATGGTATATTTAAAATAGAAGGCATATTTTCATAATAACCTTTTCCTGGTGGTGAGAAGGCAACATGTTTCTTCCAAAGAAAGTTCCTTCACTTCCTGCATCTGGATTAAATGGGTCATTATACTTTCCATTCTCCGTCCTATAAGGGTAATCTATTGGATTATTTCTTACACCTACAGGTGTAACTCCCACATTTAATAGATTATAACGCTGGTGCAAACGTCTCCTTATCCCCAGATAGATAAGTCCAAGAAACACAGGCAATTTATGCCATGCATACACTTTGTCCAAAACGTGTATAATCTGAACGCAAACCAAACGGAGAGAAACATTGCAGTCATTCTTCCTACATTAACACCTCATTATGATTTCACAGAAATCCTTCCCAAATTGAAAAACAAATTCTATCAGCTTCATAAACATTTCATAATGAATTGACTATCATGAACTTACCAGGAATAGAATCTTGTCAATGAAAGTCAGTCTTATATAGGCAGAGTATAGATTCCTGTCAAGCACCTTGGGTGATAAAAAGAAAGGATTGAGTAAATCAAGCAAACCCATATTTTAACTAACAAAAACGAATGCAATTCCAGGGCTAAGGCAATCGTCTATGTGAATAACCGAGAGGTGTTGTGATATTTATAGCAAAGGAATATTATTTTATTCCTCTCTATCATGTGGTCGTTGTTTTATGGCCCCCACAATTTTTCATGTGGTGTCATGGATGAACCTTATCTCAAGTTCTTTAATGGTTTTAATTTCTAAATCAAACATTGTCTGAAATATCATTACAGTCCAATTTATTAATCAAACATTGTATAAAATATCATTACAGTTCAAATTCGGACTGAATGCGGATAGGCATCAAATGAATACTTATGGTTTAAATTTCTTTTAAATCTTTCTTATGTATAGCATGCTATTATTTTAATAGCATTGTGAATTTGTTTTCAATCTCTATCTCATCCCAGTGGATGACCTTTCGTTATACTATATTATTTTAATAGGGTTATATTGATGACCTTTCGTTATACTATATTTCCTTTAGAGGGTTATATTGATTCAGTCATGTTCATGAAAGATAAATTACATGAATTTTTTAAAATGAGAAAAATATTGTAGAACGGTAAATTGTATTACCTCAAGTTCTATATGTAAAAGGAGGGGACTGATTCCTATGATAGATGGTTAGTCATGGATTATTGATACAATGCTGTTTTCAAATCTTATTCTTTAGAAAGGATTTTGAAGAGAAGATATTGGTATTTCATTTTATATTTATGTTATGGTAAATTTTGTATATTATATTATTTTTTATTTAATTTTTTTTCATTTTAAGGAAATGTTTTAATAATTTATTCTTGGTTATTATTATTTTTTATCAATCAATCAAGTGTATTTCATCTAATTCAGAAGTGTCAACTTCATATGTTCTACAATCAAAATTGTGATGGTGACTCTACATCATCACTCATATACTTACACTAGAATGTGGTAGGCTCCCAATGTCAAATTCATTCTTAGATCTAGACCTTAATACTCAAGGTTCCATTCGTGATGACCCTACCTAAATATCCCTTTTGGGAATCAAGGGTTGTAAAGTTTTTACACCAAAGAGAGAGAATTCATCCTCACCTCTTATATGAGATCTCTAATCTAACTTTTAAACCACAATTATTCATAATATTTTACTTTTAAATTAATCCAATTACAATAGAATGATTATCAAACACTTTCTAAACAAGTGTTGATTTGGTTCCAACATTAATGTATGAATAGACACAAAATCACATAGGAATAATACCATTCCAACATCACTTGTTCACACAATAATTGAATCAAGAGTACATCATTTATACATATCATGACTAGCTCCCACTTGTCTTACACACACATATTGATTATCTCTTAAACACCTCACATTTACACTTGAGCATTAGCTGAATAATATGTCACCTACACATAAGGTGACTAACTCAAAACCGTAGATCACAAGTACACATAGTGACTAGTATAGGAAGTTTTATATCACATATATATAGTGTGAATTATTTACACTTACATCATATACAAAAAATATTATAATTGGTGCCTATATCATATATACATAATATGATGATTGGTGCTTGCATCATAGGCACACAATGTAACTAGCTCAAGGACCCAAAGTATATACATAATATAAATGACCTAACAAACTCACAATTGAACATACTGAAAATATAGCAAAATAAAGTAGTTACAACTTTACTACAAGCATTTTTTTCTTCTTTTAGTTCATTAGAACATAAGTGTGTAAGTACACCCTATATAAAAAAAGGAATACTTATGCATCTCATAGTGGACCATTGGTCCCATATTTTTTATAATTGATCAACACTTATAATAACAAGAAAGAATCTCATGCAACTTGTTGTTATCAATGGAAAGACATATGTATAACACCATGCACAATATCTAAGGCCATTTGTATATAAGTACACAATATGGCTCACACATATATAGTGAACATCTAGCAATAAAAACTGAAATGCTAATGCATGTATCTTTCCACTACCTAGTCAATAACATATATCCTTTAAGTGTGTCCCAATATGAAAAAGGATTGTTAATGCATCCCATACTACATTATCAATCCCATATTTTTCCTTGGTTCTCTACAGTAGTTGTGATGATGTTTAAGCATCCCTTAATAGTTATTATTATCAAATAAGAAGTAAGTGTAACAAGACACATCACATAAGGCCATCAATTATATTTCCACAACTAGGTGAACCTTTTAAGTTGGTGGATCTTGACATCTATTTCCTCCATATCACTAGCAGATGTTAATCCAGATTAGTATGGGGTAGCTCTTGGAATCTATCACCTGTATGGTAATGGTGAAATATAGCTAAACCATATCATACCATGGGTATTTTTTGGTATCTATCACCTTCATGCTATTGGGAACCACCAACTAAATTCCAAGATATGGTAGTTAGTTCCTAATGTCTATCACCTGCATAATACTAATGATAAATAGGTAAATTACACTTATATAACATCATAGATAGCTCTTGGCATCCTTCATATGCATGGTATTGGTGATAGTAGAATATCTACACATGTATTAGATTCATTTTTAAAATATAGGATTATCTTATAGCTAAGTAAAAATAATACACATATCATAAGGATTCTACAAAACTAGGTAGGTTGACTTGGTTATATATCATAATAAGTGTTCCATAAACTTGCAACTAGACACATAAGTGTTCTACAAGTCTTGGGGTCAATATTTTAGGCACATAAGAATCACATTAAACTTATGTGATTATTCTTCTACGAATACATATAAACAAATGATACTAACTCATAAGTAATAAAATTCCAATCACTTCATTAAGTTGTTATTTAGAAATCCATTATTTAACAAAAGATTATTTATTAGACATAAATTTTATCTATGGAAGTAATAATAAATAATATCCTAATTCCAAGTACATAATTTTTTGTATATTACTAATCATAAAACTTATAATACATTTACCCACCAAACATACATAAAGAAAAAGTACCCAAATGTCTTCAATAATATTTATTGGTATTTACCCATAATTGACAAAGGTGTCCATAAGGAACTCCATCATAAGCTCAACATGATTAAATACATATTTAGAATAAGTAGACTATTCATACTTAATAAGAGTTTTTCACACCATGGAATCATAATTATTTAAATTAAAAATACCATTAAATACGCATTAATAGATTCCATAACTCATCCATAGTCATGTCATGAAAAAGATTGGGTAAAATTTTAAAATCATGTCACACTTTTGGCCAACTTATAAACACAAGTTATTAAAAGTATTTTAAACTAGAAATTAAATTTTATCAAATAATAAAATATATGGTTTGTTTAGATTCATTCTATCTATGTAAGATATGGGCCACAACTTTTCCAACTAGAAGTGTCCACTAAATTGATGTGTAGTACCACTTTGGGGCCAACTTACTAAAAAAAATCATTCCAAAAACTTGATGTTATTGTGATAGTGTTATGCTAATGCTTCCTTCAATGAAGTAACTTCTTTCAATGCATCAATAGAGGGACCTTCTATTGTTATCTCGCAAATGGGGGATTATTTCAATGGATCATATATTATGAGATTCTAGTACTTTAGAATCAAAGTACTATTTGTATTTTTAACTTCATATAATTTTCTTTGCTTTGTGTATTCATGGTTGAGTAGTGTTTTATATGTTCACCCATGCAATATTTTGTATCTTTCTTCTTGATCTACATTTCCTGGAGGTTTGTTGATTCCAACAAACACCAATTCATCTTCAACAAATTGTACAAATTGACATTCTTTAGGAGTTCTTCATCATCATGTTCTTATCATCACGTGGAATCCTTTTAGGGGGTCTTATCCTTCTCTTATCTCTCTTTTGGAAGATAGTTCTTTTCGCATTAGGTTTTCTATCTTTCTCCATTTAAGAGAGATTGCATTGTACATGGGTACCTCACCAGGCCTCATAGTTGAGACCCATTTCTTTGTATCTATTGCACTTTTATGATCTCAAGTATCACTTAAGGGAGTGTTAGAGTAAATAATTTATCTATTCACTATAGCTTAAGTGTACTTAGGTTGATGACGTTAGATGACATCTTGCATAACTAAATGTGTAACCTTTTAGGGCTCTAGTGCTTACCTAGCTGTTTGGTAAACCTCATGTGCATACCTTTTGAGGTTGGAAGAATTTCCATCTCACCTCAAAGGCCACTTTTTTAGTCATTCAAAAATTCTCACCAAGGTTGATGATTTTGTCAAATAGGTTGTTGTTTTCTACATTCCAAGTGATGCAAAGGTTGATACCTATAGGAAACTTGTCTTCTTATTTCTTCCACATCATGGGGTACTTGTCAATCCACATGATAGGTGGATTGCATTTTACTTGCTTAATTAAGAAAGGTCATATTTTACATTTCAATCAACTCATTTATCAATCTCTTTGATAATGTGAATTAGGCTCATTGTGTGTAGGGTGATCCCACAATACTAGTTTACAATTTTTGGCCAAACTAGACACTAAAATATTTTTTTCTAACTAAATCTTCACTTTCGAGCACCTATAGCAGATAAACCATGAAGAATTTGAAGATGATGTAAACTAGTTATTTGTCACATTTTGTTTCTAGATTCTAAATATATATTTTTCAAAAAAAATGGAATTAGATTGCACTTCTTTTTCCATCTCCTTCAAAAACTATTTTTTTTCAGTAAACAATATTTTTAAGGAGTGACACTCACTATATAATGCATAACGTTTTTCCCATGAAGGATAAAATTCTTTTTTTTTGAATTTAGATTTGTAACTATGATATCTAGTGCTTCCAATTGGTTAGATAGTGTTTTATTGAATATTTTTTCCTTAATCATGTTTCAAAGTCAAACCAATTACAATTCAGACATAGGTGGACCGTATAATGCATAATTTTTTTTTGTATGTACCGAAATTCAATTTTTTTTTGTTGGATCAAGGAATTCAATATCTAGTGCACTCATATTTTTCAATTTTTTTTTATAATCTTCTATTTTTCCACATGTGTAGAATAGAGAGCTTGATTTTTTGTGAAAAACCTATGTTTAATAAACTAAATAAACAAATACATAATAAAACCAAAACATATTAAAATTATATTCGTTGGATAGCTCATTCTAAGGACTACTATCATCCAATTGGGTTTGTGAAGTCTCCTCCATTTTCATCCTCAACTTGAGCTTTGAAATAAAAAATTCTAGACTTTTTGGTGCCAGAGGGTGAGAAGGTGGGAAAAGGGGGTTTGGGAACCAGAGGGGGCACCCCTAGGGGTTTGCTGAACTAGGGTTCATTCGAACCCCTTTTAAAAACTGCTTTGTGCTTTTTGGGGGAATGGTGGGACCTTGCATTTAGTTGGTTCACTCAAACCAGGGTTCATTCAAACTCTTTTTTGAATCGCTGAAACCAAAGGGTTCATTCAAACCCCCAAAAACCAATTTTTTTTGCATGGTGTCATTTTTGTAACTTTTCCTTCCTCACTCGAATTGTAAACCACTTTGGTGGGTTTACCTTGCAAGTGTACCTTTGTGGAAGTACAATGGTTTTGTTATGATTTTGGATGGAAATCCTAATAGACAATTCAAAAACTCTTGCTTATTTAAATAATATTTATATATATATATATATATATCTTTTTTGTTTATCTATAAATGTATATTTCAAAAATATAATTTTGTTAATAGTTTGATTATTTTGTTGGATTTTATTTTATGTTTTTTCTACAAGTAGGTCATCAATACCAAAATGTAAGGTTGATTGTCTCATTAAGAAAAAATACTTAAGCTTATTAAAACAAAAGAAAACATATGATGCATTAGAGAAAATATTCTATGTAATGATGCTCTATTGTTTTTAATTTTGGATAAATATTTAAGACAAAAGGAAAATTTGCATGGAAATAGTTATGTTCTCAATATGTGCTAATATTAAGATTTATTTGGTGATAAATATGTGCATGCACTAAAATATTAAGTTATAAACACACAATTTTTTCAAAGGAAAATAAACAAAATTTACTATATAAAGAGTGAAATCCCATGATTTAACTTCATTTTTAAATATTTTATCAACACATTAATTATACTTTTTATTTTACAAATAACTATATTTTAACTATTTTATTGTTTTAAGAAAATAAATACATTGAATACACTAAAAAGTATACATTTCATTGGTTTAGATCATTTCAAAATTCAAAATTTATATGTCACTTTGTAATGATTAAAGTTTAAAAAATAGACCATTGTTCATTGTTTCCCTATAAAATTTTGACAAAGTTTTGAACTTTGACACATTTATTATGCCTTTATTTTGAGAAGAATAAACCTCTGCAATTTTTTATGATAACCCATATATTCTCTATATATCACTAAACCATGACACAATGATGTAGTGTTAAGCTTTTAGGCTTTGATTATTTTAGTTCCATCAAGTCAAAAGGAATTCTTATGCATTCACATAAATAAAAACCATGATGATAATGAATAGAAAATTTCAACAAATATTTGACTAGATCCAAATAAGAAAAATATTAGAGTAGATAAGACTAATGATGACTAATTATTTTTTATTGGCTCAAATTGTTGAAAGAACAAACAAGGTTATCATTGATGTCAACACTGCATGATGTATTTCAAAATGGTATGGAGGATGATAGTAGAAGAGTTATTTTACAAGAAGGTTTCATCCACACACCAAAATAGTTAAGTACTCTTGCTAGGTGTTTACACTGGTAGATTTTGCACACAGTGTCCTCTGATAATTTGGTTTGCATGTGATCACCCATATAGATTTACTTATATGATTCTAATATATACTGATTATGAACAACAATAGGATCTTAGTTCTAAATTTTACTTGATTTGCAAAATTGGTTCAAAAGTTGCAAACAACAAAAGATCAACATATATGGTTTACACAATTTTTTGTGTATTGGCTATAACTCGTTTTCACTCCTTTGTGGATTTGACTTAGAATTTATGGTTTTGGAAGAATATTATCAGGTGTTAGAGCATTGTATTTTCTATTTGGCATGACATTTTGTGGTCCATATATCCTATGGTGATGATCAGATGGAGTATTTTGCTTTTGGATTCTATGCCTAGCCAACCCAGTTGTGGAGATTAAATATGTATTGTGAATGGAAAAGGGAGTTATTATAGGTCCATGTTGAATTATATCACATACTTTTTGGTGAGAATAAATTTTGATTTGAATTTGGTTTCGACAAGGTACATTTTGTAGGATTTGAGGCTACATCTAATTAGGCCAACCTAATTTATGTTTCTAAGTAATTTGTTTTATATAAAAGGTTGATTTGAGCTTTTTCATCTAGAAAATGAAAGAATATGTGATCGAATGCAAAAAGTAATGTGAACTCTTGCAAAGGTGAGCAAATGAGTTGTGAATATAGAGTAGAGTAGAGACTTGTAATCTAGGTTGGATAAAGTGTATTAAGTCAATATTTTGAGCTTTAAAGGAACTGAATCTACCATATGTTAGATGCACCTATTATCAATTGAATTATTGGTTTTCAAGCCACTTCTATCTAACTTTCTTTTCATTATGAATAGTGAATTCACTTGGATAATGAGTCCACTTGGCAATGAGCCTTTTTGTAATATCTTATAACTGGTTATAACATATTGTGAGTTAATCATCACTATGGTTTTTTCCATCTTAGTTTTTCCATGTAAAATATTATGGTGTTCATGTGTTTGTGTGTATTATGGGTTGTTCATGATTTCATTGTTTATAACTGTTAAGTATACTTTGGTAGTTGGATGGTTTCTAAGAATACTAATTCAACCCTCCTCTTAGTATTCCAAGTGTTCAACGATTGGTATCAGAGCTTGGTTCCATGGAAGAATCTTAATTGCTTTGGGAAGATCTTGGAGATTGAACACATGACTGATAGAAAGTTTCCTATTTCTTCACAACCAATTCTTGCTATTAGATACATAGAAGAATATTGCATGCTTGAAAAGGATGGAGAACTCAAAATTTATCTTGAAGACCTTGATAAAATTGATGATGAAAATAGAGACCTAAAGGAAAATATTAAAGAAGCAAATGATTGCATCAAATATTTGAGAGAGAAAATCAAGAAGTTTACAGAAAGAAATAATGAGCTCAATGAAAAATTAAAAAAAGTAAATGAGAACATCACCAAACTATAATTTCAAGTGGAAGAAAAGAAAAGAATTGAGGAATCTTTGAATGCAATGGTAAAGAGAAAAACTAATGAATGCACAAGGCTTGAACAAGCACTGGTAAATCTGAGATTATATCTAGAGAAAGAAAGAATTCATAAAGATAAATTCAAGACAAGTTCTACAATATGCTTAATGAGTTAATTGTAGGTCATGAAGCATGTAAAGAAAAAGGTGGTCTAGGACTTGAAAAAGGACAAAGCTCAAAACTATATTAGACACCTAATGCAAAGAAGACTAGTGAACCAGCGAAGATCGAAGACAAGAATAAAAATGGAAATTTCTTGAAAACCAATGCTAGAGGACTCCCTATTAGACAACCAAATGATTAAAGGTACCCATCTTTCAATGTTATTTGTTATTCTTGTGCAATAAATTTGGACATAGAGCGGTGGAATGTAGAAGCAAAATAAATCAAAACGTTCCATTTGGTCAATGCTTTACATGCAATAAGTTCAAGGACATAGAATAAATGGATGCAAAAGTTGAATGATGAATGCATATAACAATAGTAGATTGATTCGAGCATTCAATGGTTACTACTGTACATGCTATGGATTTGGACACAAGGTTAATCAATGTAAATTCAAAATGAATGGAAAGAATAATGTTTACAGAAATGACATATCCTCCAACTATAGTAGACCTAGACATATTGCTAGATTTTGTAGAAGAAATACAAGGAAGGATAATATGATAAAGAGAAATGAGCCAGTTAAAGGATTGATCCAATTTAAGTAAAGAAGGAAATGGAAAATATCTAGAGAAAGAAAGAGGAGCCTGAGAACAAGGAAGAATTAAAAACTACAAATGAGTCTATACCACCCTCAAGTGCTGATAATTTTGCTTGGAATTGAACCTAGGAATTGGCTTAAGGGGAGAAATAATAGATAATCAAATAACCCTTGAAACATAGAGAAAGGGAGAAGGCTATGAAGTTTAACTTCCTTTTTCTCGTTATGTTTTCATTCAAAATTTTAGATCCAAGAATCTTGAAACAACTCTCAACCCAAAAGATGAATTAAGTCAATAGTTAGGGATATTACAATCTTTCCTTTATGAAAGGATGGGGTGGTGAGCTAAATCACAACTTTGGGAGAAGGATTTGGATTAACACATAAACCCTAATTTTAGGTCTAATACATGCAATGCATAAATCTAACACAAAACAGAAGGAAGCTAGAATTTCTCTAATAGAACAAGGAGATAATGTTATGCCCCTGATCAAATTTAACTCTTCTGTAATACTGATAGGGACTCATTCACCATCACTGGTGAATGGGTCTTGATAGGCCTATCTGGGGAACTTTGAGTCTTAAACTAAAGCTTTTGTAGTATTTGATCTATTTCCCTTCAAACCCTAACAGGGACTCATTTTCCACCAAAGGTGAATGGGTCCTACTTCTTCCAAGTCTACTATTCTTCTTTACACTTTGCAATTCCTATTTATGGATCCATATCTACCAATAATATGCAAGAAAAATTTAATAGCTTGTTGGTGGATAGGGGTTTTCCTTAGCCAAACCCCTTATTGGTAATTAAACCCTTGATGATGAATAAAAATCTAAAAATTACAATTATGTGTGCAATCATAATCTTAAGTGTGTCTAAGACTAAGATATATGAAAATGTAAAGGTAATTCTATCAAATTGTATTAGAATAGAACCCTAAGATGCAACATGAGCAGTTCAAATGACTCACTAAAGAAGATGTGTAATCCCTTGAATAAGCCATAAATCTGAATATACCTCTTGTACGCTACAAATAGGATTATTATAGAAGATGGAAGGAAACAAGTCCATAGGCTTTGTTGTATGTCTTGTGCATCTCCCAATGCCTAGAATCCATCGTGATTCTCCATAGGAATCTATCATAAACCTTCACTAATGTTTGATCTTGGACACAAAATGAGCTTGAAGACCTGCAATGCTACTCCAAACTTCACTCTTTCTTGCTTCTTGAGAATGAATGATTGATCTCATGAAATTTATTTGTCTCCTAGCTTGCTTGAAATCTTCTTCTAGTTGAAATTATGTAAAATCACCTTGTATTTATACATAATTTCAGAATTAACCCTAAAATTCAAATAATTCAATCTGACACTAAATTTGGAAATGAAAATTATTAAAATATCATCAGAATCAAATTCAAAAGGGTGTGCTTAATAAGGGAGGACCCATTCACCACCTATGGTGAATGAGTCCTAACACCAATTTCTAGGACCTTGATTTTTTCCAATTAAATGTTATGCAATTTAAATGTTGGGTATCAGGTTAGATCCTCGGAAGTTGTCACAAATAAGGCTTAAATTCTAATTAAATGGGCTAATGAACTCTAATTAACCACAATTAATTAAGGAGACCCTAGATAAATGTGAAATTGTGTTACAACAATTTACAACACTTCAAATATGGTACAAATTAAGTATATTTTTATTTGAAAAGGGGCCCATTAGGTTCCACTATTAAAGAAACCCTATAAAAGCATGAAAGTGTGTTAGAACACTTTACAACACTTTGAAAAGGTGCAATTTAAGTACATTTAGTTTTAAAAAGGGGCCCTAGATTAATGAGAATGTGTATGACACATTACAACACTAAACCAAGGTAGTATCAAGTTAGTTTTATATCAATTGTTCCCAAATTAAATGTGAAAAAGGACTCCCTTTTTTGACACTACATTTAGCCCCACTTTAGCTGCCATATAATACTACATGAATATGCAAGCTAAAGGAAATAACCAATATGGAAATAAAATTTTATGCATTATATGTTGATGGTATGTTATTTATTGGAAAAGGGAAAGGTATGATTTTAGAACTGAAATCTCAACTTACTAATAAATTTGAAATGAAAGATATTGGTGTAGGTAAACACATTCTTGGGATGGAAACTAGAAGAGATAGAGCAAAAAAATATGGCTTGGAAAAAGTATGCCAATTGAATTTTACATAGATTTAACATGTAGGATTGTAGACCATTGTGTGTTCCTCTTTTTGTTGGAAAAAACTTATCTATTTCAGATTTTCCAACATCTCCATAAGAGATGGAAGAAATGACCAAAGTGCCTTACCAGAGTACAATTGGAATTTTGATGTATGCTATGGTTTGTACTAGGCCAAGCATTTCCCAAGTAGTGGGATTTCTTTCCAGATATATGTCTAATGCTTGTAAAGTTCATTAGGATATAGTTAAAAGATTCTTCAGATATTTGTGCGGTACCTTAGATTATTCCTTATGTTATAATTTAACGTGTCTGAAGATGAGATTTCCCTTGATATTCATGGTTATGTGGATTTAGATTGGGAAGGTGATATTGATAGCAGAAGATCCACCAATGTTTATGTCTTTACTTTATTTGGTAGTGCAATTAGCTGGATGAGTAAGCAATAGGTTGTGGTTGCTTTTCCCACTACTGAAGCAAAGTATATGGAAGATACTCATGCTTGCAAAGAAGCCATTTGTCTTAAGATACTGATTTCAAATTTTGGAGTAAAACAAGGCGTGTGACTATTTATTTTGATAGTCAGAGTGCGATATGTCTAGCCAAGAACCCAACATTTCATGCCAGGACCAAGTATAATATCATTTTTTTGAGGTATGGTCAAATATGGTAGGATGAAGTTGGTTAAGGTAGAGATTTTGATGAATGTTTATGATTCTTTAGCTAAGCTCGTGAGTATATAGAAGTTTAGATGGTGTTAAGAGATTATGGTCCTTTCGACCCCTAGCAATTAAAAAACAATGTTTACTCCCTCCCATTGTTGTTGCAAGGTGTTTGGCAAGTGGGAGATTTGTTGTAAAATTGTGTCTCAAGCTCACAATTATATAAAGGTTATTGTTGAGAGGATATTGTACCATAGAAAAAAGGGCCTCTTGCTTGACATGGGAATAATTCATGATAAAATGAACTTAATGAGGTATTAATCTAGTGTTGTGAGGTGTTGTACATGTCCATACCAGGTCTTGGACCCTTGCAAATTCAATAGAATACATTTATTAATGTCTTGTGAAGGTGTTGTGAAGTGTTGTAACACATTTGTACACTTTTCTAGACTCTTCTCATTATAATTCATTTAAATATTACCTTTATATTCATTATCAAGTCCTATTTTAAAGTGTTGTAATGACTTGTAGTAAGATTTCACACTTTTCTAGGCTTATTTTTCACTATTTACACCTTTCTTATGCTTTATTTGACCCCTTTATGCACTCATAAGGATTAATTAAATGTGTTTTTGAATGTAAACCTAAAAAAAAACATTAAATGCAAGATAATTCCCAACAACCAATTTCAATTTTAAGGTGGGAGTCATTCGCCATGGGTGGCAAATGAGTCCCTCTTGGCTCAAAATTCAAAATATTTCAAATTTTCTTTCAGGTTTTTATTTAAAATCACCTTATGTCATCCTATGATGAGGTATCTTCGAGTTACTAAGGCACAAGTGTGTATAAATAAGTGTTTTTCCATCCATTCTAACCCCCATTCATCTCTCAACTCATTTTTACAACTCATTCATCATTTATCTTGTCAAACAAGCTAGGGTTTTAACATTACAAGCTACTCAAGATCGATGTTCAAACTTTCAAGGGAAGATTCTTCATTTTTTTTTGCATACTTTTAAGATAAAACATCATGGAAAGGTAATAAACTCCATTATTGCATGTTTCATTCCATTCTTTCATCATTTTACTTTAATTACCTAAAAGGGGTTTGACCAAGGCAAACTCCCATGCCCTAATATTCAACATTTCTCTCTCTTGTCTTGTTTATTTGTATATTTAGGTCTCTTGGAAGTTTGTAAATCATTAAGGATTTTATTTCAAGGTTGTTCAAGTCTTCTCCTCATTCAACAAGTCAAAATATCAACAAAATCTCACTTTTAGGTTTCAAAATCAGAGTTTCAAAATTTGACAACTGTAGAGAATCAAAGTGTAGACTAAGAGCTCCAGATTCCACCTTTGAATATTTAGAAATTCAAAAGTGGGCTCATTTTCCATGGGTGGTGAATGAGTCCCACTTCTAGGTCAATTTTGAGTTTTCTGCATTTTTAGATACCCTTTTGTTAGAAATAAGTCCCGACACAATTTGGCAGAAGTAAGACTGATTCGCCTAGAAGGGTGAATGCATCACACCAATCTTGAAATCAGCATCAGTAGCATTTCAAAAGTCATTTCCAGCCTCCTTCAAGATTCTATGTGCACACTTTCAATTTTTCCAAGTTTTGTTACAATTTGCATTCATTTCTTGGTGTTTTTTTATTACATAATGTGTTTTCAAACACGTCACATTTCACTAGGTTTGCATTCATAGTTAATCAATTTCATAGCTTAGTTGCATTTATATCATCTCATTTAGTCATAATTCTATCTTGCATTCCTTTATTTGAGTGAACTACCTAGATTTTGTGTGGGGTTTATCTCTCTCCTTTTAGCTAAAACATCCTACAAGTGCAAGAGTAGCCTATAAGCTGCATACCCAAAAATCTAGGGTTCATATATATTTATATATAAAAATATTTTCTAGTTACACTGATAGGTGTAATATATAATTGTAGCAAGGGGAGAGAATGGGATGCGTGCAAACAATTTTTTGTTAACTTTTTTTAGGAAATTACTAAATCGGATGACATGCATTATATAAATGATACATTGTAAATCTACACCATTAATTATTAGGTTTTAGATATAATGGTGGATATTTTGTTGGCATGTCTTTCCCTAGAATGTAACTCTATTTTATGTAGGCATTGTATTACAGCTACAGTAGAGAGAGACATTGATGTATTTTGAGAGTCTGATAGTAGTCGTATTGTCTCTTGATCTCTAAGTGGTGATACTCCTGTGAGAAGCTTGCTCTGCAAGTATATTATAATCTTTGTGATTTACTAAATAATATATTGGGTGGATTTTGGAGTGTGGTTTTTTTTTTCTTCTGAAAGGGTTTTCCCCACATAAATTACTATTTAGTGGTATGCATTATATGTATGTTTTTGTAACTATTAAAGATCTATACAAGTTTTGCATTATTCTCCTCTCAAGATTAGGGTAGGAATTCATTCCACTAACTTAGCTTCCTTATAGTTATAAGTAAATTTTTGTATTTTTATGTTATATTTTTGCATTTGTGGACAAAGATTTTGGGTGTCCAAGGGTTCTCTAGCACTTCTAGGGTTTTTCACGAAGACGGAGAGAAAATGGGCCCAAAATGCTAATATCTACACTCAAGATTAATGTAATGAGGGGTGTAATGGATCTAAGTATAATATACTAATGCAATAAACTAAAAATGAATGATTTATTAATGCTAAACCTAAGAAATGCAAAATGTTGGAAAACACAGTGATGTATGCAAAAACACCTAAGAATGCAAATAAATGATGAGAGAAACATAACTAGAGAACTACACTTGAAATCTGAAGTCTGATGTAGAGAGGTTTTGGAATCATGTAGAGTTGACTAGAAATGTTGATTGGGGCACTTACGCCAAGCTGGGTGAGTTAGTCTAGTTTCAGGGAAAATTTGCCAGAATGGGAATCTGCCAAATGGGTATCCAAAAATGTAAAAATAAACTTTCAAGCCTGGTAGTGGGACTAATTCACCACAGATGGTGACTTAGTCCACCTAGGAATTTTTGGAAATTTGGGACAAGATTCTATAGCTTTCAATCTATACTTTCTTTCCAGATAGGTGTCTGGATTTGAATCTGCAGAAAGCGGGTTGAAAAAGCTCTCCAAGCTTTAATTAGGGTTATGTTGAATTTGATGACTCTGATGGATGGAAAACACCTTTTTGACACATTCCTCTTTGACAAATCTGCATACAAGACCTACAAACACACATGCAAAGAGGGGGAAAAGGGTTAAGGGTTAAAGTATAGGGGTTATCCTTGGTCAAACCCCACTTTGGTAATCAATCCCTAGATAATCAAATGAAATAGGAAGAGAATGATAAATCAAAAACATGCAATTTCATAAATTTACCAAGCCCTTGATGTGTAAATCTGAAGATATGCAATTAAGTGCTCCAATGGATGAATTGATGATGCTTAGACTGCTTGAATGTTTGATAATTGTTTGAATGATTGTGTGGATGAATACTTGAATGAATGCTTGAATGAATGGGGGTTAAAATGAGAGGAAAAACCCTTATTTATACTTTATTTTCCATTATTTCCTAAAAATAACACATCACAGGACGATCTCAAGGGTAAGAGAATAAAATCCTGCCAAGAAATTAAAATTATTTTGATTTTTGTGCATAGTGGGATGAAGTCGCCCCAGGGGGCGACTTAGTCCCACTAGGGAAATTTTACTGGGTGTCATAAATTAAAGTGTATTAAATAATATCTAACAGGAATATCCTTGAAAATACACTTAATTATGGCTAGAAAGTGCATTAAGGGGTCATTTAAACATGAGAAAGGGTTGAGTTAGTGAGGAAAATTATAGAAAAGCATCAAAGTTTATTAGAACTCTTTACAACACTTTGAAATAAGATTTGGTAAGTGATAAAAAGGAGATATTTAAGTGAATTATAATGAAAGGGTCCTAGAAAAGTGTGAAAGTGGTTTACAACACTTCACAACACTTTTACAAGACATCGTAGAAGTCTTAATGATTCTCAAGTGTCCAAGACCTAATGTGAATGTGTTGGCCACATTACAACATTAAATCTAGGAAAAATTAAGCCAAAGTCCATAAGAAAGACTCAAATGAGCTTAAAAATGTCAACTATGCATTTTTTGGGGACACATTAAGCCCCCACTTTAGTGGGAGTATGAACTTGCTTCAAACTCACACTAAAGTATCCCAACATGCACATCAAGAGGGATCCAAATGCACTCATGTCGGTAAGATGAGACAACAATAATCAAGAGGGATGATCAAGCCCCCAGGATCACGATCCCATGGAAAACCAAACATAAACACAAAGGAATACACATGTAATGATGAGAAAGCATGAAAGAAAGGTTTGATCATTTTTATAGCTCCTTGTGGATCATATCTAGGCTATTTGTTTGGAAAAGGAAATGTATACTTAGTTTGGGGCAGTTGAACTCATGGTTGTCTGCCGAGTAAGAAGGCCCATGTATACTCACTCTAGGGCAACAAAATTCTGGTTTTCTGTGGGATGAGAAATCCACAACATACTCACTTTGGGGCCACATAACTTCTAGTTGTCTGTGGGGTGAGAAATCCACAAGGTTGTTATGGGGAAAAGTCATGCCTCAAAATGGGCTTTCCGCTCAACCATACTAAAGTTATACCTCCTAGTAACTTTAATAAGGTGCTAGAAAGGATAATGTCGTTTCATGCTTCATGAGACAAGTAAAATTTTGTATGCTTAGAACTCATGAACAAATGTAATGGCACCACAAGCATGGAAGTTGTGATATGCAAGGTGGGCATATAAATGAAAAATGCAACATGCAAAAGAATGTTCAAAGGAGTTTTGTTTAATTCATGCAAGGTCTATAACTTAGGGAACATTGTGTCTAATGTCTCCAAAAGAGGACCAATCAAAGAATCAAATATTTGCAACTTAGGGGATGCAGTGTGTTGCATCAGGCCACCAAGAGAAATGTAATATGCTCAGATAGATAACTTTCATGAAAGACATCACACCCAATGTCATCGACAAAGTGACAAATGCATCATATGAAGTAACAAGGTTGTACTAAGAACCAAGAAAAGGAAAAAAAATGTAAAATGAACAATGCCAATGTATGTCCCCACTTTAAAGGAATTGCTACACACCATTCTATAAGCAATTACTTTAAAGTAGAAAATGAAAAAGGAAAAAGGAAACAAGACATGAGAGCCAACTTGGAAAGCCCCTATGCCAAGGCATAGATTTTTGAGTAAGGTTGTGTCATGTGAAGGGAAAAGGAATAAAAGAGAGAGGGGTTTCCCCCAAAAAGGAACACACCAAACACATAAGGGATCCATGGATTTTTCATCAATATGTTCTTTGCTACAATGTTTTGATTAGAGAGCGCATAACTATCATCATCCACCAAATACACATAGAACTAGAAAAATGACACAAAGAGAGTGAAAAAAAAGAAAAAGAAATAGTTGTTTGGGTCAACATGGAAGATAAATAGGATGTCTCAACACTTTTCATTATTCCCAAAATGAAACACAAGAAAAATGAAAATAAAAAGGTGAAAGAAAATGAAAAAGATTTTGGGGTCAACATGAGAGAGACATTTTGGTCTCAGTGCCTTGCATCATCCTCAAAAAGAAAACACAAGCCAAAAAAGAAAAAGAAAAGGAAAAGCTTTTGGGTCAACATGGAAGAGACATAGGGTATCTCAACACTTTGTGTCATCCGTAAAAGGAAAACACAAAAGCGAAAAAGAAGATAAAAAGACCTAGTGGGTCAACATGGAAGAGACATAGGGTGTCTCAATACTTTGCATCATCCCCAAAAGGAAAACATAAAATAAAGGCGAAAGGAAAAAGCAATGTACGAAATATAGAAGAATGAAGGTATAAATAGAGGAATGTCACAAAGAGAGGAGATCATCAAATGTCACATTATAGGGGAACATGATACACACATACAAACTCAAAAGAGAAAGAAAAAAGAAAAAGGATAGCAAGGAAAATGCAATTCAACCATCTAACAATTCATATGCCTCCCAATCATGTTCAGAAAATGGAAAAGTGGGTAAAGGGACAAGAGCAAGGGACGAACGAGGTGAAGTACTAGGTTGTACACTTGTTGTAGGAAATTTTTCATGTAAGCTAATGGAAGAGAAAAATAATGTATTCAAATCATTATGCACCTCTTCATCAATTTTAGTGATCTCAGATCATCATCATTCAGATTAATCACAACTAGAGGATGGATGAAAATGTCTAATGATAGTTGTATTATGAGTTGTGGTTGTTTTATTTTATCATTTTGTTGTGATTGGGGAGGTGGATCATCATGCATTGCTTCTATCACATGCAGATGTTGATTTTCTTTGGTTTCTTCATTTTGTAATGTGAGGGAAAAGAGATGATGTCGATTCCTATGCTCCCTAGTACCTTGGTTTCTTTTGGTTTTATTGTCAAGTTGTGCAGGTGTAAGAGCAGGTTGATCCATCATAGGCTCATTTTTTTCCATAAGGGGAGGAACAAAAGGAACCATAGGAGGTGGGTCAATCACTTTCTCTTTTACTTTATAAATGTGTTTTATAGGAGGAGGCAAGACGAAGTTGTTATCATTATCGCGTCGTCATTTAGATGATGTGGGGGAAGCTGCAGGTGTTGGGTTATTTTGAGGAGTTGATTCTTCTTCACATTGAAGCATTGTTCCATCTAGGATAGGAGTATCAAAAGTTGATGGGGACATGTTGTGGAGGGGCAATTCAGCAATTTTCTTTTCTTTAAATTTTTTGTAAGAAATGAAAAGGAAGTCTTTGCGAGGTGTGATACATTCCATGGACTCGGGCCAAAAGGATTCTAAGGAGAAATTTCCTTTAGAATACAATAGATTAAATCTACTATGGTGAACAGTAAAAATGTCATTGTCAAGTGAAAACTTAAAAAAAAATTGTATGACTGAAGGGACAACTTTCATTGATTGAATCCATGGATGGCCTAACCATAGAAAAAATTAATCTAGTTGTGGAATAATGGAGAATGTAACATCCACTATCTTAGGTCCTATCTGTAATGGAAAAATGATTGATGCTATCATAGGGAACACAAAACCATTGTGTGTTTTGATCCATGCTCTTGGTTTGTCATAATCATCTTGATAAAGATCATGTAATACGAAAAATTCCTCACTGATCACGTTCTCATCACAGGAAAGATTTATGAGTATCCCATTAGTGGGCTTATCATAAATATGACCAGCTATGTAAAAAGGATCATTGGGAAAATTTAGAAGAATATCCTTAGAAGAAAAATTAATATCAAGATTTTTCTTAGTGAGCCATAAAAAAATGGCCCTTGGACATTTTCATGGTCTTTTAGGCCTTTCCTCTCTATCCTTGGTCCATTTTTCTTCGATTTAATGTTGCAATGTGACTTATGCATTCACATTAGGTCTTTAAAATTCAAACTATGGCATCTTGTGAAGGTGTTGTGAAGCATTGTAAAACATTTCTACACTTTTCTAGACTTTATTCATCAAAATTCATTTAAAAATCACCTTTTCATCACTTATTAAGTCCTATTTTAAAGTGTTGTAAAGTCTTGCAACAAGATTTCACACTTTTCTAGGCTTATTTTCACTATTTACACCTTTCTTATGCTTTATTTTCCTCTTTTATGCCCTTATAAGGCTTAATTGAGTGTGTTTTTTAATGTAAACCTGACAAACAACATTAAATGCAAGATAATTCTTGACACCTACTTTTAAGTCCAAGGAGGGACCCATTTGCCATGGGCGGAAAATGAGTCCCTCTTGGCTCCAAATTCAAAATATTTCAAAATTTCTTTCGGGTTTATATTTAAAGGCACAAGTGTGTATAAATATGTGTTTTTCTCTTCATTTCAGATCTCCTAACTCATACAAGAAATCTTTTCATTCACTAAGCATTCAATTAGCATTTGAGCACTTTGTATCTTTCAATCAAGCATTAGTCAATTATGAAGAGCACCCATTGATATATCTTCATATTTCTTTAGCAAGGGTTTGGTAAGTTGATAGCATTTGCATGTTATTCATTTATCATTCTCTTCCATTTCATTATTTCATTAAGGGTTTGATTACCAAAGTGGGATTTGACCAAGGAAAATCCTTTTGCCCTAACCCTTAACCATTTTTCCCCTTTTGCATGTGTTGTGTATGCATATTTTTCAAGCATTGAGGTGTTGAAAAGTGTAAAAGAAGTCAACACAGTGTTTCAAATCAACTACAACCTATTTCTAGCTTAGAGAAGGTATTTTGTCCATTTTCTATAGATTTGACTCCATCAACTTGACAAGTAGACAACCTCAGATCCGGTGCTACAAAATTGGTCCCTGATTTCATAAAATTTTGGGAGTGGACTGACTCACCATTAGTGGCAAATGAGTCCCTCCTTACGGCTGGAAATCCTAATTTTGTCAGATTCTGGATCCTGACACTTAGAAACCAGTTTCCAAAAGTTTCATTAGAAGCAAGACTAATTCGCCATCAGTGGTGAATGAGTCCCACTGGTGATTTTAAGTGATTCCTATCAGCATTTAGAACACTATAGAACCTTCATTAGACTTCTAGGTGCACTTTGATTCAACTTTTTTTGTTTTTTTTCATTTGTTCATGTTTAGTTCATGTTTACATATCACATTATGTTTCCAACATTACATAATTCTTAGGTTTTTTATTCATAATCAATCAATTGCACTTCATAGTTTCATTTAGATCATTTCATTTAGCCTTAATTGAATCATACACATCTTAATTTGAGTGAACCACCTAGACTTTTGGTGGGGTTTATCTCTCTCCTTTTTGGTGAAATATCCTAAGAGAGAAAGAGTAGCCTATACATCCATACCCGAAAATCTATAGTTCATTTTGGTGAACCTGCATAGTGATCACTATACATTTCTTATTTTTATTGCATCTTGCATCCTATGTTTCATTTTTAACAACATTTAATTAGGGTTTATTTTGTTTTTGCATCCTAGGGTTTCTTCAAATTGCATTAATGAAAGACTCATTTAGATTTCATTTGCATCTAAAAATCATTAAAATCATTAAAAATATATATATATATATATCATCCTTGGACTCATTCGCCACCTTGGGCAAATCAGTTCAACTCCACATTTCATTCTACATTTTTTGGGTATTTCCTACACTACAATTTTTTGTAGTTCCTTTCTGATTTACTTTCTAGATTCTTTGTTTGCTCCTATTTCTCACATGTTAGTTTACTTCCATTCATTGTCATCATGGAATTTTCTTTTAATAAGTTTTGAAATTCATTGAAATCCTTAGTAGACATGTCAAATTGTGCCTTTGGCTATGATCCTAATGACCTTGAGCTTCCTCATGCTCCTTCAACTCCTCATGATTGTCCTCCTTGTGATATTGACATCATTGGAGAAGATGATGATAGCATGAACAAGTTATTAAATGAATGTCTTGATAACCTTGAAGCTAATACATCCTTTCACCCATCCATGAAACCACCAAATCTTCCAACTGTTGCACCTCCTGATCACTTTGGATACCTACATCCTAAAACTCAAGAAGGACCTAAGATCCCTCCATCAAGTGGACCTATTTCCTCTCAACAAACATATCCTCACCCATACTATGATCATAAAGTTAAAAACACATCAATTAACCTTGAAGAAACATACAAAAATGACTTTACTATCTTAAGTAAGCAAGGGTGTGATACAAAAACAAAAGATAACATTCATCAACTTTTGGAGCAAACACCATAAGAATAAAACACAATAGGACTAGGATATAAAGATCCTCCTCATAGTAACAAGCCTCCTTTTAAATATTGGAGACTTTGAGATGATGGTATCGTGATCTTTGATTCTCCTCCTGACTTAAACATTCTCCTTCCATGTGAATGAACCTTACCTGATTATGATAACGAGGATGCTAGGATCCCCATGGTCCTCTTCCTTCTTCCATTCATGAAAAAGGAGAAACTAGTAAATGAAAATGACATTCAAATTTTGAAAATCTCAAGTATCTTAATCATCTACCACCTGAATGTGAAAGGAGACTTCAATTCCTTTTAAATCAAGGTCTTATACTCTTACCACCCTCTAATAGGTTGCTCATTCATCCTAAAGATTCTAAAATACCATATTGCAAATATCATCATGTTCTTGGACATTGAACCAAAGAATGTCGAAAAGTGAATGAAATACTAGACAAGTATCACTTCACTGATACTGAATGATTTCCTATGATCCATTAAAAAAAAATCCTCTTATCATGCCATAGTTGTAGAATTTTTCCTTCTCACTATTGCATGCTCCTTCCCATCACCTACCTTGGCTCATTGTTGTTTTACACTTTGTGGAAGTTGTTATCCTTGTCCTTGTAATGCATTTTTATTTGTCCCTTAACTATGTTAGTCATTTTCTGCATATATTACTTAATATTGAGAAACCAATAACTCCATTAATGGTTGACTTACATTTTCATTACTAGATCCTTTTACATTTTTTGCTAGTTTTATGTGCGTAGTGTGTTCCCCCCTAACGTGCGTTTGATGTTCTCTCTCTTTGTACACTTCTTCTATTTGTACCTCTATTATTTTCTATGTTGTGCATTTCCTTTTTCACTTTTGTTTTTTGTTCTCCTTTTGGGGATGACACAAAGCGTTCAGATGCCCTATGTCTCTTCCATGCTGATCCAAAAATTCCTTTTCTTTTTTTCTTTGTTTTGTGTTCTCTTTTTGGGGATGACACAAAGCATTGAAATGGCCCATGTCTCTTCCATTTTGACCCAATCAATCCCTTTTTCTTTTACTTTTTATTTTCTAGAGTTTTCCTTTTTGGAATGATGCAAGGTATTGAGATGGAAGTGTCTCCTTCATGTTGACCCAAAATCTTTTTCCATTTCAGGATTACACAATGGATTGAGACCAAAATGTCTCTTTCATGTTGACTTGAAATTCACTTGTCTTTTTCTTTTCTTTTTCTCTCTCTTTGTGTTATTCTTCGAGTTCTATGTGCTTTGGGGAATGATGATAGTTCCAAGCTCTTTCATAAAAACATTGCAGCAAAAAACATACTAACCCTAAATCTAGATATCCCTTATGTGTTTGGTGTGTTCTTTTTTGAGGGGCAACTCTCTTTTCTTTTGTTCTCTTTTTTGTTTACATGATGTAGCCTAACTTGGAAACATATGACTTGGAATTGGGGCTTTCCAAGTTGGATCTCATGTCTTGTTTTCTTTTTTTTTGCATTTTTCCTTCACTACTTTAAAGTAATTGCTCATAGAATGATGTGTAGCAATGCCTTTAAAGTGGGAGGCATACATTGGCATCATTTCATTTGTATTTTTGGTTCTTAGTACAGCCTTGTCACTTCATACAATGCGTTTATCACTTTGTGGATGAAATTGGGTATGATTTCCTTCATAAGTGTGATCTCTCTTAGCATATTACATTCCTCGTAGTGGTTCAATGTGACACACTACATCTCCTAAGTTGTGAATATTTTATTCTTTGATTGGTCCTCTTTTGGATACATTAAACACAATGTCCCTTAAGTTATAAATCTTGCATGAACTTAACAAGAATCCTTTGAACATCTTTTACATTTTACATATTACATTTTTTACATTTTACATTTTTGCCACCTTGCATAACACAAATTGCATCCCTGTGACACCTTCCTCTTTGTTCATGAGTTCTAAGCATATGAATATTTTCTTGTCTCATGAAACATGAACCATTTTTTTCCTTTGTGGCACCTTGTTAAACTTGTTAGGAGGTATAACTTTGATATCGTTGAGCGGGAAGTCCTTTTAGTAGCACAACTTTCCCCATAGCCACCTATGTGTTTGTGAAGTGCATTCCAATTAGCGTATGTACTTCACCTTTTTGGGTTTTCTCACCCTACAAACCACCATGATCTATGTTGCCATAGAGTGAGTATGCATTCTCTTTTTCTCACAAACAACCTAGATCTAATCCATAACTAGTTGGATAGACGATTGAAGCTTCATCCAACTTTTCTTTCTCTTTCACATTTGTGTTCCCTTGTTCTTATGTTTAGTTTTCCATGGGCTCTTCATCTTGGGGGCTTGATCATCCCCCTTGATCATTTTCATTCCATCATGCTAACATAAGTGCATTGAAATCCTTCTTGATATGCATGGCTACTTTAGTGTGAGTTTGCAGCAAGTTCATCCTCTCACTAAAGTGGGGGCTAAATGAGACATATAAAAATGGCCCCTTACACATTTGCATGGTCTTTTAGGCCTTTCCTCTCGATGCTTGGTCCATTTTTCTTTGATTTAATATTGCAATGTGAATTATGCATTCACATTAGGTCCTTAAAATTCAAATTATGGCATCTTGTGAAGGTGTTATGAACTGTTATAAAACATTTCTACACTTTTCTAGACTCTATTCATTACAATTCACCTAAAAATCACCTTTTCATCACTTATTAAGTCCTATTTTAAACTATTATAAAGTCTTGCAAAAAGATTTCATCCTTTTCTAGGATTATTTTCACTATTTACGCCTTTCTTATGCTTTATTTGCAAATTTTATGCCCTTATAAGGCTTAATTAAGTGTGTTTTGAATGTAAACCCAAGAAACATCATTAAGTGCAAGATAATTCTTGACACGCACTTTTAAGTCCAAGGTGAGACCCATTCGCCATGGGTGCCAAATGAGTCCCTCTTGGCTCCAAATTCAAAATATTACAAATTTTCTTTAGGATTTTATTTAAAATCACCTTATGTTGGCCTTTGATGAGGTATCATTAGGTTACTAAGGCACAAGTGTGTATAAATATGTGTTTTTCTCCTCATTTTAGATCTCCTAACTCATTCAAGAAATCTTTTCATTCACTAAGCATTCAATTAATATTTGAGCACTTTGCATCTTTCAATCAAGCATCAATCAAGTATCAAGAACAACCATTGATATATCTTCATATTTCTTCAACAAGGGTTTGGTAAGTTGATAGCATTTGCATGTTATTCATTTATCATTCTCTTCCATTTCATTATTTCATTAAGGGTTTGATTACCAAAGTGGGATTTGACCAAGGAAAATACCTTTGCCCTAACCCTTAAGCATCTTTCCCCTTTTGCATGTGTTGTGTATGTATATTTGTCAAGCATTGAGGTGTTGAAAAGTGGACAAGAAGTCAACAAAGTGTTTCAAATCAACTACAACCTATTTCAAGCTTGGAGAAGACATTCTGTCTATTTTCTAAAGATTTGACTCTGTCAACCCGATAAGCAGACAACCTCAAATCTAGTGCTACAGAATTGGTCCCTGATTTCACATAATTTTGGGAGTGGACTGATTCGCCATCAATGGTGAATGAGTCCCACCTTAAGGTTGGAAATCCAGATTTTTTCATATTCTAGATCTTGACACTTAGAAACTAGTTTCCAAAAGTTTCATCAGAAGTAGGACTGATTTTCCATTAGTGGCGAATGAGTCCCACTAGTGATTTTAAGTGATTCCTATTAGCATTCAGAACACTCCAGAACCTTCATCAGACTTCCAGGTACTCTCTGATTCAACCTTCTTCATTTTTTATTTTGCATTTGTTCATGTTTAGTTCATATTTGCATATCACATTGTTTTTTCCAACATTGCATAATTCTTAGGTTCTGCATTCATAATCAGTCAATTACACTTCATAGTTGCATTTAGATCATTTTATTTTGGCTTAATTGCATCATACACATCTTAGTTTGAGTGAACAACCTAGAATTTTTGTGGGGTTTATCTCTCTCCTTTTAGGTGAAACATCCTAAGAGTGCAAGAGTAGTCTATAAATCCCTACCCAAAAATCTATAGTTCACTTAGGTTGGCCCTTATGAGGGATAACGTCTATCGCACTTACCAGTTCCTATATAGTATCAATAGTAGGGTTGTCTAGAATAGGATTATAATGTGCAACATTTGTATGAACAATCATGACATCATTGGGTTGAGTTTCATTAGCTTTGACAAATGACACATTATGTTTAGGCATCAAATTGGTAAAAAATTTCAAATTTTGATTTGGTGGGGAAACAAACCTATTTCCTTTAACATTAACATTGGAAATAGATAGATGACTAGAATCAATGAGGTCTTCCACTATGTGTTTAAGACACTTATATTGTTATGTTTCATGTACATGTTGTCTATGATAATGGCAATAAGTTTTGGGTTGAAAGGTTGGAGGTAAAGGCTTAGTAGGATCCAGTGGTTTAACAGTAGGTAAAGAAATCATTTGTTGTTGTATTTAAGTTGGGACATGGTGTTATGAAGAGTGTCTAGTAAAGGTCTAAACTATCATTTTGGATCTCCATAACTATAAGGTATCAGTGCTTTAACATCTGCTACTTGGTTTTTGATAGGTTGACTTGGTTGTTGAGGGGGATTAAACTATAAGAACCCTTTGTTTGTGTGCCATAGAAAATAGCACCCTTTTCTTTACATGGGATTAATTCATGATAAAATGGACTTAATGATTTCTTAATATAGTCGTGTGAGGCATTTTATGTATCCACACTAGGTCTTGGACCCTTGCACACTGAATAAAATGTGTTTATTGACATCTTGTGAAGGTGTTGTAGAATATTGTAAAGGACTTTCACACTTTCCTAGACTTAATAAACTTATTTCTTCCTTATTTAACATTATAAAATGTGTTTAATAACATTATAACGTTAATCTAGAAGGTTTTTTAATTAAACTTAATGTTAAACTAGTCTTGTAATGTGTCTTGCACATTCAAATTGATTCCTGTGCCCTTTTAGGCTGTGGACCACATTTTAGTGTTGTAAAGTGTATTTAATCACACTTTCACATTGAATTATGTGTCCCAAGCCCTATTTGATATTTATTTCATCACCAATAGGCCCCTATTAACTCATATTGTGCATTATGAGGCTTAAATTGATCAAATACATGACAATGTTGCATTTTAGACTTTATTTCCAAGTCCATGGTCATTTTTTGGTTTTCTACATTTTTAGATACCCTTTTGTCTGAAATGGGCTCTGGTTCAGTTTTGCAGAACTAGGATTGATTTTCCTAGAATGGCGAATGAGTTCGTCTAGGCCTAAAAATCAGAATCAACAACATTTCAAAATTAATTCCTAGCCTTTATCAAGATTCCAGGTGCACAATTTCAATTTGGTTCATTTCTGTTAAGTTTTGCATTCATTTCTATTTCATTGTTGCATTACACAATGTGTTTTCAAACATAGTATAGATCTTAGCTTTACATTCATTTAAATCATTTCATTAAATTTTGTTTTCTTATAGCTTAGAAAACATTCATTCTCACATTAATATTGATTGAAACATTGTGCATTTTGGTCCATCTTTCCCCTTTTAGGTGAAAACCCTAAAAGAGAAAGGAAGGATGTAGGTGCAAAAATCCTTCGTTTCAATTTGGTTTTTGAAATGGTTGTGAATTGTTTGAAGTGCTAGGTTCATATTTTTTAGGTGTCTTGAAGTGGACTTTGCATCATGACTACTAACCGAATTGTGATAGTCACAAAGGGTTGTGTACAAGTGCATGAAAGAGGGAAATTTCATCATGGTCAATATATCTTGGAATTGACTTTGCAAATTTAGAATGAACATCTTTTGGAGATGCGGATTAGGAATCTTAACATCAATTTGGGCATAAACTGACTGATAGCATGAGATGAAATTGGTTACTTTTTCATCCACATTTTTTTTGCATCCCATTAAATCAGCCAATGTCTTCTTTGGAGTCATATGCACTTGAAAATGAGTTATGAATGCATCAACTAGTTCATCGAATGAGCAAATTGAATTATTTGGTAAGGATGAAAATCGCTCTAAGGTAGTGTATTTTAAAATCCTAGGAAACAATTTGGACAATAGTTTATCGATAAGGATAAAGTCACTGCACAAGGTTGTGTAAGCATTAACATGATTAGTAGGATCACCCACCCCACCATACTTCTCAAATCTAGGCATTTTTATTCCTTGTGGCATCAGTGTTCTTAGGATTTCCAAATATAGTGGGTTGCTTCAGATAGAATAGGTGGGTGGTCCATTCTAGTTTTGATTGATGGTGGATATTTCTTTTTACATGGAGGAGACGGTTTGGAAAAGTTGTGTGATGAGAGGGTCATTGTAAGTGGTATGAGTTGGAAGGGAAATTGGTGATGGAGTGTATGTAGTAGTAGGGAAAGTGAATGGAATGCTAATAGATGGTATGGTGGAAGAGTGAAAACATTTGATTCCACAGAAGAATTAGGAATCCTAGTAGGAATAGTCAAGGAAGGAATCACTTTTCTAACCTGTTACATTGTGGTTGTGACTTGCAGAGTGGTGTAGGTAGGTATAGATGCTACTGTGGAAGGAGGAGGAGTGTTAGGTCCTCCTTGACTAACCACAATGTTTGTTGGTTGGGATGTGCTAGAGGTTGAAGGAGCATGTTTCTTGTATATCTCAATAATTTATTTCCTAATGTTTAAGCCTTTTTCACTTTCATTAAGGTGATGGATGTTTTCTATAGCAGGAATTGTAGTGGGTGAAATGTTTTCAAGACACAAGTTTTGTTGCAAGTGTGCTAAATCCTCATGAATGTTAATGACTTTCTCTCAATGAATGTGATCAGTTTGTGTGTCAACTTGCATATTATTGGAAGGCATAGTATTGCTAAAGGTAGGGTCCATTCCTAATGCCCTATTGTCAATACCAGGAGTAGTAGCTCAGGACAACCCAAGGTCTGCAATGAGTGTATTATCACGGGATGCCATGAGTCATGAACTTCTTCTCACTAAAATATTATCAATAGGACACCAACACTCATACAAAGGCTATGAAAGGCAAGGTGAATGCAAATGAAATGCAAACTAGGAGTAAGAAAATGCTAATAATAGAAATTCTAGAAACTGTAATAGAGATGTAGTAACAAAAAATAGAAATGCAGAAACTGTGCATAAAATGCTAGAAATTACAATACAAAATGTGCAAAAGGACTAAATTGCCCAGTGTGGCGAATTAGTCCCAGTGATGACTTTTTTTAGATTTTTCAAAAAAAATGAATGAAATTTAATGTCTATCAGGTGCATAGATGTAGCTACAATATGAAAATGTAGAATTTTTGTTGTTTTCAATGAAATATGATGTAAACATTCAAGCTATATGAGCTTTTCGTTAATGTAATATTTAAAACCCTAAGATGCAATTTAAACAATGAAACTCCTAATACAATGTTGATGCAAGCTAAACCTAGGATGCACTTGAAATGAAAAGAAAAATGGTCAAAATTTAGGTTCACCAAAATGTGGACAAAGATTTTGGGTGTCCAAGGGTTCTCTAGCACTTCTAGGTTTTTTCACCTAGAAGGAGGGAAAATGGGCCCAAAATGCTACTTTCTACACTCAATATTAATGTAATGAGGGGTGTAATGTATCTAAATGTAATGTACTAATGAAATAAACTGGAAATGAAATGATTTATTAATGCTAAACCTAAGAAATACAAAGTACTGGAAAACACAGTGATGTATGCAAAAATGCCTAAGAATGCAAATAAATGATGAGAGAAACAAATAGAACTGGAGAAGTGCACCTATAATCTGAATTTTGATGCAGAGAGGTTTTGGAATCTTGTAGAGTTGACTAGAAATGTTGACTAGGACACTTACGCCAAGTTGGCCAACTTAGTCCAGGTTCGGGGAAAATTGGCCATAATCGGAATTTGCCAAATGGGTATCCAAAAATATAAAAATCAACTTTTAGGCTTGGTAGTAGGACTAATTCACCATAGATGGTGACTTAATCAACCTGGGAATTTCTAGAAATTCAGGATAGGATTTTGTAGCTTTCGGTCTGCACTTCCTTTCCTTACAAGTGTTAGGATCTAAATTTGCTGAAAACGAGCCGAAAAAGGTATGGAAGCTTTAATTAGGGTTACATTGACTTTGATGACTTTGATGGATGAAAAAAACCTTTTGACACTTTCCTTTTTGAAAATTTTGCATAAAAGACCTACAAACACACATGCAAAGAGGAGAAAAAGGGTTAAGGGTTAGGTTATAGGGTTTTTACTTGGTCAAACCCCACTTTGTTAATCAAACCCTAGATAATGAAATGAAATAGGAAGAGAATGATAAATAAACAACATTCAATTTCATAAACTTAGTAATCCCTTGATGTGTGAATGTGAAGATATGCAATGAAGTTCTCCAATGGATGACTTAATGATGCTTAGAGTGCTTGAATGCTTGATAATTGTTTGAATGATTGAGTGGATCAATACTTGAATGAATGATTGAATGAATTGGGGTTAAAATGAGAGGATAAACCCTTATTTATACTTTATTTTCCATTATTTCCTAAAAAATAACACATCACAGGCCAACCACAAGGGTAAGAGAATAAAATCCTGCCAAGAAATTAAAATTATTTTGATTTTTGTGCCCAATCAGACTAAGTCGCTCGAGGTGGTGACTTGGTCCCACTAGGGAAATTTCACTAGGGGTTAGAAATTATAGTGCATTAAATAAGGTCTAACGGGAATATCCTCAAAAATACACTTAATTATGGTCAAAAAGTACATTAAGGGGTCATTTAAACATGAGAAAGGGTTGAATTAGTGAGGACAAGTCTAGAAAAGCATTAGGGTTTGTTACAACTCTTTACAAAACTTTGAAATAAAACTTGGTAAGTGATAAAAAGGAGATATTTAAGTGAATTATAATGAAAGGGTCCTAGAAAAGTGTGAAAGTGGGTTACAACACTTCACAACACTTTTACAAGACATCCTAGAAATCTTAATGATTGTCAAGGGTCCAAGACCTAATGTGAATGTGTTGGCCACATTACAACATTAAATCTAGGAAAAGTCAAGCCAAAGTCCATAAGAAAGGCTCAAGTGAGCCTAAAAATGTCAACTATACATTTTTGGGAGACACAACATCTACAAGTTGTGTAGTGTTGTAGGTGTTCTATACTTGTAGGCTACATTTATGAATTAGATGGATTTTTTATGCCCATAGATGTTTCGATGTTAATTTTCATGTTTATTTTGGTGGCTTGGTTTTGTCACTTGTTTTTCTAGTTTGGTTGTCATGTTGAGGAGGAGAGATGGTATTACCCAGTGTAGAAGTGATGGGTGGCCTATGTTTTTCAATAATGTCCCTTTTCGTATAATGAATGTTTAAGGGGGAAATATCTAACCTTTTCATTCCTAAAGGTTAGAAAATTAAATGTTACTAAGGGAATATGAGAATAATTAAATTTGAGGCCAAAAATCTATAGCTTTAGTTTAATTATATTTAATTATTCTAGTTGATTATGATGGGGCCACTTTTAAGTGAAGACTTCTTATTACTAGGTGAACTCAATCAAGGTGGTCAATAAATTAAAAGGAAGCCTAAGTCTATTATGATAAAAAAGGGGAGATTTATTAATAAGGAGATAATATCTTATCTAGGGATCAATGGATTTTTGAGAAGGATAAGAGGCATTGACTGGGATTAGAAAGACATTCAGAACTCATTTGATTTTATTCTTTATCTCAAGCTAAGAAGAATATTTTTCTCCAAGAAAAAAACCTTGGCCCTGAGATGATTGGGATGGAAACCCCATATCATTGAGTGATGGCAGATGATACATTGTCATTTCAGATAGAAGGAAGCCATTTGGTTAAGACCAAAAATCATAGTTATAAATAGTTGTAGCTTCATAAAATTCATAGCCATATGAAGGTTAAGAGAGGCACCCAACATAAAAAATGTGGATTATTCTAGGAGGGTGATTTGTTATCAAAATTGCAGCTAGGTGCTAAATCATATGATTTTTCATGAATAAATCTGGTATTTTATATGATCTTGTTGTATCTCAATTTAATAAAAATATCTAAGTTCTACAATTCATTTTTTGTGTTGTTCTTGTAATTCATTATAAATAGATGTTGTTCATGTAATTAAATTAACCTTATTCTACAACAAACGTCATCCCTCGTAAGGGCCAACCTAAGAGTTCTTTAGATATTTCTTTCTCCTCCAAGGATATAGTTAAACATGCACCTGGTGGTCCTCTCTACATAGCCTTTCATATCTATGACAAGCCCACTAATAAGATATTAATAGATCTTGCTTGTGGAGAGAATGTGATCATCGAGGAATTCTTACTTTTGCATGAACTCTATCAAGATGAATATGATAGACTGAGAGGATGGATCAAGACACATAATGGTTTCTCTTTCCCTACGATATGATCGATCACCTTACTATTGAAAATAGGACCAAAAACATTATAAGTCACAGTTTCCATCATCTCGCACTAGGACCAATTTCATTTGAGGCAGGCCATCCATGGCTTCGCTCAATGAGAACTTCGTCCCTTCGGTTGTGTACAAATGCTCAAAGTTTCCCTTTGACAATGAAATATTTATTGTTCACCATAGCAGCTTTAAACCATTCTCTTCCAAAGGAAACATTTCCTTAGAAGCCTTTTGGACCGAACCCATGGAACCTATCAAGCAATGAGAATACTTATTTTTTGTATCTTACCAAAAATTCAAAGCAAAGAAAATAGTTGAAATATCCCTTTGAAACATGTCCCCCTCTACTTATGCACCTCACATTCTTGACAAAACCATGCTTGAACCTAAACAAGAACTAAATAATCAAGACATACACAAAATAGAAACTGTGAGTATGCCCTACAAACGACCACGAAACAATGAAAATAACCTCGTCATGCTTCCTAGAATCAAACAAGATTACAAAGTAAAAGAGAAAGTGGATGATCAACCTCCTATGGTTCCTTTTGTTCCTCCCCTTAGGGAAGAAAAGAAAAATATGGTTGATCAACCCACTCCCATACAAATAAAACTTGAAAACGAAACCAAAAGAAATAGAGGTGCTAGAGAGCATAGGTGTAGACATTGTGCTCTTTCTCACAAGTTACATGTAGAGTTAAGAAAGGAAATAAAAATATGAACTTGATTGTAGCAATGCATGATGACCCTCCTCCCCAACTAAAACAAAATGACCCAATACAAGAGTCACAACAAGAGTTGAACTCTTTGATGGACATTATCATTTTTCCTCTTGTTGTGATTAATTTGGATGATGATGATGATACCCCTAAAATTGATGAAGAGGTGCATAGCAAATTGAATACATTATTTTCCTCTTCCATGAGCTTAAATGAGAAATCTACTATATAGAGTGATGAACCTGGTACTTCTCCTAGTTCAACAGTTACCCTTGTTTGTTTCACTAGCTTTCCACCTTCGATATACAATGAAGATGATTAGGAGACCGATGATTTTATTATAGGTTGAATCACATTTTCCTTAGTAGTCTTTTGAATTTTTGGGTATGTGCAGGATCATGATTGGTATGTGGCTGACAACTTTTTTTTAACCCAAAATTGATGAAACAAAAAGGGTTTTTAAAGGAGATTCTCAGCTTTCCACCAATATAAATTATGCTTTACTTTGAATTTAAAAAATAATTATTATTCATTTTCTATTTGAATTATGAATAAAGTCCTAATTGATAGGTTGATTGAAAAACATCTATAGCTTTCAAATGGTATCACATTTTTTGAATATGAAATATGTGTCACATTCTATGCTTTGCATACTATAGGATTAAAAAATAAAAAAATGAATTTCATGAAGTTTTGACCAAGTTAAGGTGGTCAGACATACGATTTTTTATATTTCTTAAAAGTTGTGATAAAAAATTCATAATTAATTATTTACTTGGAAAAAAATTACAAAAAAATACGCATCACATCTAGACATGAGTCCTCTATTTATATTTAAAATATTATAAAAAATTATTATCATTTTATTGTGGTTACGGTGGTTAGATAGACACCTATTTCTTATTTTTCCCTTGAAATTTAAGTACTACTGCATTATATTTTAAAATTTTCACCAAATAGAATTTAAAAAAAATAAACCTAGTAGTTTAGAAACTAGATTCAATTTGTTACAGATTATATTCTTATATTTTTTGAAATAATATATATAACTTATTCAAATTTTTGCATCAAGTTGCCTAACTCTGATTTTTCTGAATTTTTTACCACTTAAGGGCCCTTTTTTTCCATGATGATCCTGCACATTCCCTTTCATTTTATTTTTCTCTTTTTTTTTGTGTGATTGCATGTGTGTAATGTGATCCCTCGTGATGTTTTATTTGATGTTCTATCTCTTTGTGAAATTCCTCTATTGTACCTTCATTCTTCTCTATGTCGTGCATTTCTTTTGCTTCTCATCTTTGTCTTTTTCTTGTTTTTTCCTTTTGGGGATGATGCAAGCCACTGAGACATTCATGTCTCCTTCATGTTGACTCAAAAGGATTTCTTTTTATTTTTTCCTTTTCATTCCATCTTTGTCTTTTTCTTGCTTTTTCCTTTTGTGGATGATGCAAGGTATTGAAACATTCATGTCTCCTTCATGTCGACCCAAAAGGCTCTCTGTTTCTTTTTTCCTTTTCATTCCATCATTTTTCTTTTGCTTGTGTTTTCCTTTTGGGGATGACGCAAGGCATTGAGACATTCATGTCTCCTTCATGTTGACCCAAAATATTTTTCCCTTTTCTTTTTCCTTTTGGGGATGACACAAGGTGACACGACATCCTATGTTGAGTGATCCCACAAAGTTAGTTTACAATTTCTGGGAGATTCTAATTTTTGTTGAAATCACATATTTTTATAAAATATAATGATTTAAGCCTTAAAAAGTTTCATTTAAAGCATTCCAATTGAAGAGGGTTTGATCAAACTACCTTAGATAAAAAAACCCTTGGATAGAACCCCACTAATTTTAAACCATACTTATAATGGAGTCTCCTTTTCACCTATCAAAATGCTCAGAAAAACTGACTTTTGATTTACCTTTTGGGGGATAAAATGAATTCATTTAAAATTTATTTTTTGAAGTATGTAATTCTTATTATAAGCTTCCCAAAAAGTATATTTTGAAATAAATTTAATTTAATTATTATATTTATTTTTAGTTTCTTGTGAATGTAGGTTTTTCACCAAAAATCAAGCTCTCTATTCTACACGTGGAAAAATAGAAGATTATTAAAAATAAAAAATTGAAAAATATGAGTGGACAAGATATTAAAGTCCTTGATCCAACAAAAAAAATTTGAATTTGATACATACAAAAAAGTTGTGTTATATGGTCTGCCTATGTTTGAATTGTAATTGGTTTGACTTTGAAACTTGATTAAGGAAAAAATATTTAATAAAACACTATGAAACCAATTAGAAGCACTAGATATCATAGTTATAAATCTAAATTCAAAAAACTTAGAATTTTATCCTTCATGGAAAAAGGTTTTTTTGTATATGGTAAGCGTCACTCCTTAAAAATGGTGTTTACTAAAAAACTAGTTTTGAGGATGGAAAAAGTGCAATATAAAATTTTTGGCTCCTTATTTAGAATCTGTAGACAAAATGTCACAAATCACTGGATTTTCATCATCTTCCAATTCCTCATGGTTTGTAGTTATAGGTTACTTTTGAGAATTGAATATTTGGTTAGAAAAAATTGGTTTGGTGTCTTCGTTTGGGATAAAAATTGTAAACCAGGTATTGTGGGATCACCCTATATCTTCCATGTTCACCCAAAAAAATTTCCTTTTTCACTCTCTTTGTGTCATTCTTCTAGTTTTATGTGTATTTGGGGAATGATGACAGTTCCAAGCTCTCTAGAAAAGAAAAAAACATTGCAACAAAGAACATACTAACCCCAAATCCATAGATCCCTTATGTGTTTGGTGGCTTGATTTTTGGTGAAACCCCTCTCTTTACTTTTTCTCTCGCATGATGCAACTTTACTTGGATATGACTTGGCATAGGTCTTTCCATGTTAGCTCTCATGTCTTCTTTCTTATTTGTATTTTTCATTTGTTGCTTTAAAGTAATTGCTCACAGTATGGTGTTTAGCAATTCCTTTAAAGTGGGTGCATACATTAGAATTATTCTTTTGCATTTTTCCTTTTCCTTGGTTCTTAGTGCAGCCTTCTTACTTCATATGATGCATTTGTCACTTTGTGGATGATATTGGGTGTGATTTCCTTCATGAGCATCATCTATCTTAGCATATTACATTCCTCTTAGTGGCTTGATGTGACACACTACATCCCCTAAGTTACGAATCTTCTATTATTTGATTGGCCCTCTCTTGGAGACATTAGGCACAATATTCCCTAAGTTAATAACCTCCCATGAAATAATCAAGAATCCATTAAACATTCTTTGTGTCTTACATTTTGTATTTTTTGTGATATGGCCACCTTGCATAACACAGCTTGCATGCCTATGGAGTCATCATGTTTTTTCATGAGCTCCAAGCATACAAAGTTTTGATTGCCTCATGAAGCTCAAAAAGTCATTTTTTTTGGCTCCTTATTAAAGTTATCAAGACCTATATAACTTTGGTATGGTTGAGTGGGAAGCCCATTTCGAGGCATGAATTTCCCCATAGCCACCTGTGTGTGTGTGTGAGTGCATACCATCCATTAGTGTATGTTTCTCACCTAATGGACAACCATGAGTTCTAATGCCTTAGAGTGGGTGTGTCATTTTTGGACAAACAACCTAGATTTGATCCATATCATAGTGGAAAAAAGGTAGAAGCTTGATCCAATTCTTTTTATTTAACCTTTTCTCTTCTTCATCTTTGGCATTGTATGCTTGGCCTTGTTGTTGTTCTTGATATAATTTTAATGTGTTTTCATTTGTGCTTATGTTGGTTTGACATGGGATCATGATCCTAGGGGCTTGATCACCCCTCTTGGTCATTGTCATCCCATCTTGCTAGAATTGGTACATTTAAACCCCTCTTGATGCACGTTGTTCTACTTTAGTGTGATTTTGAAGAAGGTGGATCCTCTCAGTAAAGTGGGGGCTAAATGTGGTCACCGAAAAAGTAACCCTTCTACCTTTTTTGACTTGTTTGGGCCCTCCTTGTGATTTTGGCTTAGTATTGCCTTGATTTAGTGTTGTAATGTGGATAACAAATTCATATTAGGTCTTGGGCCATTATGAACTAAAAAGACTTAAATGGTAGCTTACCTAAGTGTTTTAAAGTGTTGTAACATAAATTCACACTTTCCTAGGGTCTTGTTAATGTATTTCACCTAAATAACCTCTTTTCATCATTTATCAAGCCTTAGTTCAAAGTGTTGTAAAGTGTTGAAACACACTTTCACATTTTTCTAGGCTTGGAATTAATAATTAGGCTTTCTTATGCTTTATTTGTCCCTACTTTGAATCCACAAGACTTATGTATATTTTCAAGAATAATCCTGAAAAATATCATTTAAAATATCAAAACCCTGAAACCCACCTCAAATTCCTAAGGTGGGACTCATTCACTATTTTGGCTGAATGAGTCCCCTTCAACTCTAAATTCAAATTTAATTCAAAATTATTGAGGGTTTTTATTCTCCAAGATCTAAGGTTTTCTTGTAGTGTTGTAATTTTTGGGAATTATTGCATAAAAGTACAAATACAAGATTTTTTCTCTCATTTTCATACCTAGCAAGTTTGATCAAGCTTCAAGAGTTCACAAGAGAATTTGAGCATTGATAAGAGTATTCAAGGAATTTCAAGGGCAGAGTTTCAAAAATTCAAGAGATTCTTCAAGTGGCATTCATCATGTCAAGGATTATTTTCATCAAGTTGTTTTAGAGCTAACATTTGTGATGTAGGATTGTGTGATTGAAGTAAGCATTACATTCAATATCTATCAACACCAAGCAAAATGCCAAGTCTACATCCATTGGATCAAATAATCACATGTTTGTAGCACCTTATTGCTAGGGTTTGGTGATTTGAAACATCATTAATTTTTCATTCATCATTCTCCTTTCATATTTTCTTTCATTTCAAGGTTTAATTACCAACAATGGGTTTGACCAAGGAAAACCCCTATCCACTAACCCCAAAACATTTCCCCCTCTCTTTGCATGTGATTTACAGGTCTAGATTGTAGATTTATCAAGGAGCGAGCTTGGAAAAGTGGTCACCAAGTTTTCAAAGCAATTCAAAGTAGTAAAATTTGCAAAAAATCCCTGGAGAAGGACTACAAGTTGAATTTTGCAATTTTGGACTAGGATCTATATCAGGAACAATATAATAGACTGAGAGCTACATAATCCCATTTTGAATTTTGAGAAATCCAGAAGTGGACTGATTCCCCACTGTTGGTAATTGAGTCCCACTGCCCAGGCCAAAATAGGATTTTTGCAGATCTGAGTACCAATTTTCCTGAAACTTGTTCTGGCACAATTTCCCCAAAACTGGATTGATTCACCGAGTTTGGAATATGAGTCCTATTAAGCATAAACAATAGGTTTTTCATGATTCTAGACCTCCATTCTACCTCCTTTATTTTCCCACGTGCACATTTCTAGTTTCATAATTTTGTGTTACATTTTACTTGCATTTTTAGGTCTTTTTGCATATCACACCTTGTTTTCAAACATTTTGTATTTTCCAAGTTTACACTTGGTGGTGAACCCCCTTTCTTGTCTCAATCATATCTAAGGATACCTTATAGTTAGATATCTCACATCCTTCATTGGGTTGAGTTCTCTAAGGTGTCCTTGAATGTCAATATTGTGAAATCGGATCTCTCTCCTTATATCCATTTTGTGAAGAAGGAAGTGAAGAATCCATTTTCAGTGTCAACATCTCCATTAAGAATTTTGTTGCACAAACACCATGATTTGATAAATGGCCTATCAATTGATCTCAATTGTTGCAAAAATTTATGGGGAAAACAAACAAAAATTTTCCAACATCTCTTTGAGGTACCCTTTGCATACCAAGATGCCATTGCTTTTGAGTCTTTTCCTAATGATGGAGAGGAAAAGCTAGGTAATTTTTACCTAGACAAAGATAACAATATGTCTCCCAAAATATACTTTTGTTTGTAAGCTTTTGTTAAAACCCATTGCTTTGTAGCGATTATCATAAATTGAAAAAGATAGCGACAACTGAGAAGAATGAGACATGCCCATCCGATCACACGATAGACAACAAAAAATTAATTGTCAGCTCGAGGAGACGCTTGTTTTGGAAAGCTCCATTTTTCCTCTCCTAAGCCCTTCTTTGCCCCTGGTTACAAATTGGGGCCATTTCTCCTATCTCCCATCTATTCATTTCTCCAAATTAGTTAAGGTATGATACTATGGACATGAAAAAAGTGACCTACTTTTTCTTCTGGTTTGGGCCCTCCTTGTGATTTTGGCTTGATTTTTCCTTGATTTAATGTTGTAATGTGGTCAACACATTAACATTAAGTCTTCGACCCTTATGAATCATTAAGAACTTTACGATGTCTTGTAAAAGTGTTGTGACATGTTGTAACCCACTTTCACACTTTTCTAGGACCTTATGAATATAGTTCACCTAAATAACCTCTTTTTATTACTTAGCAAGCCTTATTTTAAAGTGTTGTAAAGTGTTGTACCAAACTTTCACACTTTTCTAGGCTTGTCATCATTAATAATCTGACCCTTTCTTATGTTTAAATAGCCACTTAATGCACTTACAGGCCCTACTTAAGTGTGTTTCAGAGAATAATCCCATTAAATACACTTTAATTCCTGACACCCATTAAAATTGCCCTAGTGGGACCAAGTCACCACCTTAGGCGACTTAGTCCCACTTGGCACAAAAATAAAAATTATTTCAAAATTTTAGAGGGATATTATTTTCTAAACCTTGAGGTCAGCCTATGATGTGGTATTTTCGAGAAAATTTATAAAATCATGTATAAATAAATGGTTTTCCTCTCTTTTTTATTCCCCTAATACATTCATACATTCATTCACTTTCTAATTCATTCACTTAATCATTCTCAAGCATTCTAGGCATTATCAACCATACATGCATTGAAGCATCTACTTGCATATCTTCGATTTCTACTTCAATGGTCTGGTGAGTTGGAGCATTGCATGTTGTTCATTCATCATTCTCTTTCCATTTCATTTCATTTTGAAGGGTTTTAGTACAAAATCGGGGTTTTACCAAGGAAAACCCCTATTCACTAACCCTTAACCCTTTTTCCCCTCTTTGCATGTGTGTTTTACAGGTCTTGTATGTAGATTTTTCAAACAGAAAGGTGTTAAAAGGTGACATAATTTCATCAAAGTCATTCAAAGTCAAAAAAATTCCTAAAAGAAGATTGGAGATCACCTACAGACCGAATTTTGTAGATTTAGATCTAGACACCTGTCAAGAATCAGAGTGCAGACCAAGAGCTACAAATTGCATCTTCAAAATTCCTAAAAGCTGAAGGTGGACTAAGTCATCATTAGTGGTGAATTAGTCCCACTTCCATGCTTGAAAAGTGTTTTCCGCAGTTCTGCAAACTATTTTGGCTGAAACTTGTTCTGATAGAATCTCCCTGAAATAGGACTAAGTCACCTAGCTTGGTGTAAATTTCCCTGTTGGCTTCAACAAAAAATTATGCAGGATTGCAGAGCCTCTCTACATCACATTCCAGCTTCCAAGTGCACCTCTCCAGTCTCATTCATTTTTTTTACAGTTTGTTTGCATTCTTAGGTCATTTTGTGTACAACATTATGTTTTCAAACTGTGCCATAAAAAAAAGTACCCTTTGCTTGACATGAGATTAATTGAACTTAATGAGGCCTTAATCTAGTATTGTGAGGAATTTTATGCATCCACACTAGGTCTTGGACCCTTTCAAATGTGTTTATTGATGTCTTGTAAAGGTGTTGTAGAGTCTTATAAAGGACTTTCCTGCTTTTCTAGACTTAATGAACCTATTTCTCCCCAATTCAACATTATAAAATGTATTTAATTACATCATCACATCAATCTAGAAGGCTTGTAAAGTAATTTTAACTTTAACCAAGTGTTGTAATGTGTCTCGCACATTCACATTGGTTCTTGTCCCTTCCTAGGTTGTGTGGACCTCATTTTAGTGTTGTAAAGTGTATTTAATTACACTTTCACATTGAATTATGTGTCCCAATCCCTAATTTACATTTATATCATCATTAATATTCCCCTATTAACCCATATTGTGCAACCTAAGGCATAATTTGATCAAATAATTGACATAGTCAATATATAAGCCTAATTTTCTTACTTCTTGGTATTCCATCTAGAAAAAATGAACCCTATGGGACCCATTCACCATTAGTGGAAAATTAGTCCTATCTAGGTGGAACCCATTCGCTATTAGTGGTGAATGAGTCCCATTTTGAGTCATTTTCGAGGTTTGAGTGGGAAAAATTAGGTTTTAACTTTAATTTCTCTACATGTTAACTTGTGATGAGGTATAATCAGGATACTAAGGCAAAATTTTCTATAAATAATTATTTTTATCCTCATTTTACATCTAACAACTCATTTTTACATCTCTCATCATTCATTCATCATCCATCTTTTCATCCAAGTCAAGCAAGCTAGGCTTTCTTCATTAGAAGTCATCAAGTTAGCTTTCTAAAGAATTCAAGGGTTGAATATTCATGTATTGTTATAGACTTACAAGATATATCATCATGGCCAAGTAATCAATTCCATTTTGCACTCTTTATTACATTCTTTCATCATTTTGGTTTAACTACCTAAAAGGGGTTTGACCAAGGCAAACCCCCATGCCCTAACATTCAAAATTTTGCCTTTTTGTCTTGTTTGTTTGCATATTTAGGTCTCTTGAAAGCTTGAAAATAATTGAAGATCAAGTTGCAAATTAATTCAAGTCAACTCTTCATCATTCAAGTCAAAAAATCAACAAAAAGTCACTTTCAGGCCCGAATATGACAGTTTTGGAAGCAGATACCTGTAGGAAGCAGAAGTGTGGACCGAAAGCCCTAGAATCCACCTTTGAATATTCAAAAATTCAAAAGTGGACTCATTCACCATGGGTGGTGAATGAGTCCCACTTCAAGGTCAATTTTATGATTTATGCAATTTTTTGATACCCTTTTGTTAGAAACTAGTTTTAGCACAGTTTGGTAGAACAGGGACTGATTCGCCCTAGGTGGCGAATGAGTCCTGTTAGGCTTGAAAATTAGCATCATCAGCATTCTTGAAATGATTTCCAGTCCTCTTCCAGCTTCTAGGTACATATCTTAAGTTTTTTTAAGTTATATTATAATTTTCTCATGTTTATAGTCTTTTGTTTGAATACTGTTGATGCCAAAAATTGGCAAGGTAACAACCCTTTGTGGGAAACTTAGTTTATGGGGGACTTATTGCGCTAAACTGAGTGACCTCCAGATTATTAAAGAAGTCTACTTCTACTATGAATGGGGTTTTTGAATGGGAAACAAAATTATATATAAAATAAATAATATAAGGCGATATGCAAAAATTTATATGAAAGGAACGATAAACCTATATTTTGGATATGATCTAAGGGCTTTCTTAGCAATTTACCATGTCCTAAAATAACATAAATTAAGGATTATAGTATGAATAGCTCATTCAATGACATAAAATAATAATCACACCCATTTGCTAAAAAGAAGAGTCGAAAGACATGATCTAAACTAGCAAACTTGCATTCAAATTATAGAAGTACAAAAATAAACCATTCAAACAATAATGGCACAACATAATGTTCATCAATAGCATAAGAAATAGAGAGGTCGAACAATGGCATAGTCTATGATTTCTTGCAATAATATAAACAATCCAAAGGCCTAGTCTCTCCAAAAATCCTATGATTCTAAAACTGCTGAAATAGCATATGGTAACCTAAAGAATTGGAACCCTTGGAATGGAACCATAGAACTAGGAACCCCTCTCTTGGAGCAAAGAGAAATATTTATAGCAAGCCCTCCATTGCTTGGCAAGCAACAACTAAAAAGATTCATAATCTAAGCAATGATGTCGAGGAAATGATCACCCTCGGCCATTGTAACAAAAAATATTTGAGACACAAAATTTGGTCTCCCTCCATTTAGGTGCATCCCTTGTGAATGATGGTAGTGGTCTAGCAAAGTCTTGTGCAGACAAGTTTAACCCCTTTGGGATAGGCAGTTAGAAAACATGGCAGCATCCTGCAGCTCATAGTCCACTTCATCCTTTGCATTGAAGAAATGTGCACCAAAGAGACATGTGATAGCATTTAGCTGCCCGTGGTTGATATTTCCTTCCTTCACTAAAAGCTTGCGCAAAGAGGACACATAGCAAATAATTTTGTTGTAGACATTTCTTGTAGGGCCTGCCAAATCCTTATGTGAAGGGGAGTTGCGTGGCACGTGAGCAGGGGCCGATAAAAGAGCAAGGAGGAAGTTCCTTCAAAGAGCGATGAGCAGAAACATGGCATAATCCATGGTGACAACCAAAAAGGGGCCGATGAATTTGTTGAAGGCATGGGCCAGTACTTAGCCAAAAAATAAACTTGAAGGGAGCATGGTGAATTTTGAATTCACAGCTTCTAGTGACTATTAGGGGCATTTCGGTTTGAGGAGCATGGAACCCAAAATTTTCTCTTGTTCATAGACCAGAGCACCATCGATCAGTGATGGAGTTAGAGCTAGGAAAGGGTTGCCTAGAGAGGCGGCCAATCGTCTTTAGATGGCATTGCTATATTGTGAGAATTCTCCTATGCTCTGCCCAAGTCAAGTGTTTCTTTATAAGGAAGTGTCTCAGGTAAACCAACCCCTACCTCACAATGGAAAATTAGTTGCGCAAGAGGATGAATAACACCCTCAATGTCTGCTATGGTGGGATGATGGTTAAAACTCTAGAAGGTGTATGGGTTTTGCTTCTTTTCTTCAATTCTTTCTACAATCTGCTTGACTGTGGCAATTGACACATTTTCAAGAAATAGCGGTGGCAAACCCATCTTGCTTAGCTAGGATAAATTCTCTTCCATGTTCTCCATTATTTGGCTCAAAGTAGTTGCGGCCACTTTAGTTCACTGCAAGGCTAAGTGGCAATGAATGAACTTGTTTGTCATCTGGGCAACAATATCCCAGTCTTTGATCCCTGCGTTGGATAGATCCTCATCAGAAACTCCATGTAGCTTTGTGAGAAAAATATTTTCTACCAGAACCTTTTCTGAGATGAACCATGGTAATTGCTCAATTATTCCATGAACCTCCTGGCTCAATTTTTCTTCCTTTGAGATGAACGAAAGCGTTGGCTGTAGTGTCAGGCAGAAGGTTTTAACATTTTCCCAATTTAAGAAATATATATCTACCAAGCCAATGGGATGAGGTTTAACTATGCGGAGGAGGCTTGGAGAGAGATCTTTAGAGAGGTGATCTCCACATCCTTTGAGTTAATGGCCTTTGTTAATTCCACATTTTTCCTTTTTGTGGCTGCTAGTTGCTCCCTAGAGCTGCTCATTTCTTTACGCCAGTTTTCCTCGGCTCGGGCGTTGTTCGCCAATTCTTTGTCAAGATAGGACTTTGCCTCTTGATGCTCATTTTCTAACTGGGCCTTTCAGCCCTCAAAGTCCTTATGATTAGTTTCTAATTCCTACTCATATAGAGCGCTTTGAGTTGCTAACTCTTTCACCTTTTGTTGTAGATTTTGCTCTGTCGAGGTCAATTGGCTATGATATTTCTGGTTCCTTTCGCATAGCTTGTTGAGAAATGTTGGGTCAATGGACTAGGATTTATTTAGTTTCTCTTGGATCTTGCTCCACTCTGACTCCTCCATTCACACTTTCTCAAACAAGCGTACAACTTTAGTGTCTAGTGATTTCTCCTTTGTTTCTAGAAATCTGGCTCATTCCTTTACAAGCTTTAGCTACTCCTCCTTTTTCTTCAATTGATGGATAGATTTCAAAAAGTTAGTCATCACCACCCATTGTGTTCCCTCCATGAGTTCCACCTTATCCTATAGTCGGGTTGTGGTCAGATCAGGCCCCATGGCATACATTTTGTAATCGCCTAGCAACATCTCACCTTATGGTTTGGTAATATTTGGGTACATGGTGGCGAAGTTCAACATTTGTTATTCTTGATTGTAAATTTTATATATCTTAGGCTCCACATCAATTTTTATCATCCTTTTCTTTTCATATTTGGATCTTGAGGGCTTGCATTTGTTTTGTGGCTTCTCCCTTAGATATGAATTCAACTAGAAATTGAACTAGTTTGCTAGCAATTGGTGTGCTATGAGGAAAGGAAAAAGGAAATACCCATGTAGCAGACCCTTGCATTTTCTTTGGTGGGAGATTGATGGTTTTTGAGGAGAAAAAGGGAACCTTCCATACTTTAGTTTATGAATTGGTGAAAGGGCTCATCAGTTGCGGCGATGGGGTGGTCATAATCGAGTTGGTTTGCTGGGCATACTAGGTTGGACTTGAGATAGCAGAGCAATAGAAGTGTCAATGGCAGTCGAGCTTTCGGAAAGAGAGCCAAGGAGAGATTGAGTAGTGGCAGCTGGCGTTAAGGTTCATAGAGGCGTTAAGATAGATGGCCTAGTTTGGGAGAATTGGGAGAAACCTCTCACAAACATTGCAGTAGGGGTAGATAAAGTAGGGCCGATGCTTGTAGTAATGGGCACTGTGGGAATGAAAGAGGACACCAAAGATTAAGAAGTAAGAAAAATGGAAGAAAAAATTACCTACTGACTAGACGTTGGCGATGTTTCACTTGTTGTTGGTTGCTTACTTTAGGTTCTTGTTGTGAGCACCTGGCTTGCGACAGGTCCTTGTTATTCTTCTCTTGGAATAGTTTTAGTGCATTTCCGCTTAGCGGGTGGGGACTCTTCAATTTCTATAGTCTCTATAGTTTCTGGCTATTGTGGTTGAGGCACCCTCATCACCTTAGAGGCCAAGGTGAGTGTCTGTGAGGCTCATGACATACTCACTCACACATTTGAAGTGGCATAGGTGGATTGCCCCATAGACTTCCTATTTTTCTGAGTGGAGGATGCTAATGTCTCAACTTCCTCCTCTGCTTGCTCTTCTCATTAATCGGGGTTATTGCCTCTGCTATTACTTGAGTCAGAAGCAAGGTTTTCCTCATCCCACAGTCATTCAAACTCTTTGTCTTCCTTTACACCTTCATAAGGTATATCGGGTCATTTTGTTTCTAGGTGATATATCCAGAAGGCTCTAATATTTTTATTAGTCCATTCCTCTTCTTTCCTTAACTAATTGTACAAATTCTTCCCCATTTTATAGTTCTCATCATAATTGACCACCAGAAAATAGAACCTATGCCATGGCAGCCTGCTATCTTGTGGGGATATGAACCGGGTCAACCAACAATTCATCTTTATCTTCTAGTGGGTTGCACTTCCGCTCCCATTAAGGCTAAGGGTTGTGGGTTACCTTGAGGTGATCATATGGTAAATCATTGAAAGGGTTGTAATCCCATTTGTCATAGATCATTACCAACCCTAAATGAGCTGGTTTATCCTACAATAGTAGGTGCGTTTGCTTCTTTTTCAGGACTACTATTTTGAAAGTTAGCGGAGAGGTGAAGAATCCCTTCCTCTTGACCTTTTTGTTGCTATAGAAGGTAATATCGATGATCCATGCTTGTCAGAACAATTCCAGAGCAAACATTCAATTAGTCACACATGTCAGAAGGTGGAAGGGTTCTCCAGTGAAGCCTCACATTTGGATGAATATAAAATCTACTCCGAAGAACCAATCACATCTTGGAGTGAAATTTTTCATAAACTCCATCTGAGTCAAGGTGAGCCGATTAGCATACTCTTCCCCTAGTAAATCTTGGAAAATCAGAGTCAAAAAATGATCTAAAAATGCCTAGTAATCAAAAGTAGAAGAGAGGAGAGTGGTCTAGACAGAAACTAGCATTTTCCTACCCTTCTCATCAAAGATAGATAACTTTAACCACTCATCAAATAAATCAGGGTTTTGATATAAAAACATATAAGCAAGATAGGAGACAAATCTAAAATTTTGTACAACTAGGTATTTTTTAATTTATTCTATCATTTTTTCTAAGAGGAATTCTCCAAAATATACGAGAAGTATGATTTCTGGTAGTGGAATTGGAAAGTTGGGCCCAATTGAAAAACATGCACCTCTTGGTCAGTGTCTAGACCAAAAATAAATGCCATAATTGAAAGGCATCACACATATCTTTGTTGAAAGCACCATGCAACATAGGAATTTTTGGTGGCTTCTTATGTTCTACTTCAATCCTTCCAGTTTCTTCATTGTAAAACTCCCCAGCTTTATCCTCGTCACTCCATATTTTATCTCCCTTCTTAAGAGTGAATGATTCCACTTCCATCCCTCTTTGCATAGGGTCTGGAATGCATAGCATGTTCTAGATGGCAGTTGGGCTGATTTTAACTGAGAGAGTCTGGCCCTCAATAGTGTTGGTACTTGGACTGAAATGCCTAATGGCTGCATCTACCAACTTTGGGTAGTGGTGCATAGATGGGACCATATACTGAGGAAACCCACTAAACCAATTTTTTTTGTAGCCGACATTGGCCACTTGGACACCTTCATGCATGCACAGACAAATTCCCTCAATCCTTTGGGGTTTTTTGCAAGAAAGGGATCATGAACATTATCCCAATCTTCATGAACTAAGCTCTGGTCTCTGTAGATTTTTTCCTTGCCCATCCACCTTGTATTTTCCTATACTTGCTTTTTAGGGATGCCTGATGCAGCATAAGAAATATCCTTGAAGTCACCAATGACTGGTGCTCTTCATAGAGATTTAGCTAATCTCTACGTCACCACTGGCCTAACTTCTTGACTTGAACTTTCTACCATTGCTAATCTGCGGAAAGCTTTCTACCTAGCTTGAATTCGTCTACAATTTCACCTCGACTCTAGTAGTGCTCTAGAAATTTTTTCTTTCTTCTTTGAGTAGTGTTCTTAAAAGAAAACTTTTAAGTGCTTTAAAAATTTCTTCATGCAATATTTAGCGATCTTTTTTCAAGGTGGTAGATGAGAACCACATTTTTGCATTTAATGTGGCATGTACTGCCAACCCTTTCGCTTGTGTGAGATGAATTACTTGCCATTTTTATTTGACAAGAATTCATAAATATAATTAGTAATCACATGTATAGGGTGAATTTCTTGGAACTTCAGTCAATGCCTTGCAAGAAGCTTAAGCATTCATATGCGTTGGCAATTAATATCTTAAGAGGAATGATTAGGCTAAAGATATGATCAGCATTTGAAAATATATGAGTTCCACCTTCGAAACACAAAATACCTAGAAGATGAAACCTCAGTCCTTGGTTGTGCATGACACCGTTGATTGCTACCACTAGCTTAGGCTAATTAAATAGCCCTTATTCATTTTGCACGCAACAAACCATACTCAACAAACGGAAATGGGTTGGAAATTTGAATGAGTCTGGGCAAAAATTTCAAGTTGGTACCTTATTAACATCACCATTATGGCAAGCAAATTACCATGACTTTCCTTTCTTTTTCTATAAATAGGCATCTAAGCAATAGTAAAATCACACTTAGCAATTTGAGCAGAACTAGTATTAGCTAATTGGCATAGCAGTTTAGCATTTGCAGTGCGTAGCATTCTTATAGGCTAGACTTAGGTGCTTTGTAGGGATAGTCTTGAAGTATTTGTAGAAATTCTAACAAGATGAATACCCCAATTAGGCTAGTGTCACACAAGTCACATATTTCCTTCCTAGGAGAGATTTCTACCAAGCGCATAAAGAGAATGATGAAGAACAAGCATTCACTGTCCATCATAGCCATTAAATGGGTCTTGGGATAGAACTGCCTCAAGTACAAGGACAAGTATCATGTTAACACTAACGTGTGCTCACACTTTGTGGCCTCCATGTTAGATATAAGAATTCCCAAGCCATTAATTCTTCATCTAGTGAAGGATATTTTCCCCAAGAAATACCTAAATGGCATCAGTGAGGTCATTGCAAATGCTGCATATGGTGGGGGAATTCCAACTGCAAGTGACCTCCAGAGGTTTATAGAAGAGGGTGCGGTCATGTCGTGGTTGCCATTTCTAAGTGGCTTCTACCTCTAGAAGTGAGATGAGAAGCATCAGAGGGTCACTTAGGCTTGCCACTTCCTTTTTTGCATCTACAACGTGTTGTCATTCTATGACATTGACTGGTATACAGACTTCAGGAACTTGGTGTTCCCTCCGCCTGCCTTTGCTCCATTGAATGATGTTGTTGCTGCTGATAATGCCCCTATTGACAAGGATGTTGTTGACACTGCCATTGAAGCATTTTTCATTATTGCTCACACCATGAACTAAAGACTTCCACACTTGTGCTTTTCTTTTTCTTTTTGAAAATCATAGTAATTAGCTCATTTTTTGTATACATGCCTAAAAAAGGCTCTTCACGAAATATATAAAAGAAGCATAATAGAAATATACACTGTTGGAAATGTGGCCTTATGAGCCATTTTCAAAATGTAAATATCAAGTGTATATAATGCAAATATATCCTTATATAATCATCTAGTTGTCTCCTTTTGGATTATGCAACTAGGATTTTTTTTGTTTTTTCAGCATGTATGTATGAATTCAGTTTTGCATGTGGGTGCTTAATTTTTCACTTTGTCCAGCTATGAGTTTATTTCCGTTATTCTCTACAATAATAGGTCACTTATTTCTTTCTGCCACAAACCATATAATAAGATAAAAAGACCGGCTAACAAAACAAAAAGGGAAAGAAGGGAAAAGCATATTTACATATTTTACATGGGTATGGAAAGCAATCTTAATTGAATAATTTCAAGTGAATTATGTTGACCGGAATTCCCAGCACTTCTTTATCCATAATTTCTAACTCATATGAATTGTGCTCCTTGTATTGAGTTATTCTGAATGGGCCTTCCTAGAGGATGTCGAACTTCCTATTGTTGCCTAACTTTCTGGCCCTTTCATTATATTTTAGCACCAAGTCTCTGCACTTTAGGCCTCAAGGTCGGATGCTCTTTTGTCAAACCACCTCTTAACCACTTGTTGGTGGTTGGTCATGGTTGTTAGGGACTTTTCCCTTTTCTCTTGTAATTCTAGTAACTCAGCTAACTACACCTCCATTGCATCGTTTTGTTCTACTTTGAAAACTTTAGTAATTGTAGTGCTAGAATCTCCATATAGATAGGAAATAACACCTCCAAGTCCCATAAACTAGCTCATATGGAAAAGTCTTGAGGACTTGCTTTGGAGTAATGTGGTCTTCTAAGAGTGTTGTTCGGAGATATTTATGCCACTCTCTTTGATATTCTGACCCAATTCTTTTGAGAAGTTTGACCAGATTCTTGTTTGTTGATTCTAGCTAACCCATTCCCTTGTGGATAATAAGTTGATGATGTTTTAAGGAATATGTCATGTGTAAGTGCGAATTGACTTACCTTGGAGCCTAGGAAAGCTTTATGCCACTCTCTTTGATATTCTGACCCAATTCTTTTGAGAAGTTGGACCAGATTCTTGTTTGTTGATTCTAGCTAACCCATTCCCTTGTGGGTAATAATTTGACGATGTTTTAAGGAATATGTCATGTGTAAGTGCGAATTGAATTACCTTGGAGCCTAGGAAAGCTTTAGCATTGTCAAAAATAATAGTTTTGGGTGGGCTGAATCTTGTCACTAGTTCCTCTAGGAAATCCACTATCTCTGCCTCTGTCATATTCTTGATTGGAATGGCCTTGGTCCATCTCATGAAGTAGTTTGTGGTCGTTAAGATCCATTTATGTCATGCACTAGAGGCTAGGTTGATCATTTCGATGAAGTATAAACCCCATTGCGTGAATGAATCATCAACCACTATCAAATTGAGAGGCATTGCAGAATTATTTCTTGTTCCAGCGAAGAATTGACATTCTTTGCAAGTTTTTACCAAGTAGGAATCATTGAATAGCGTTGACCAAAATTATGCCATCCACATGATGTTGAAAATGGTGGCTTTTTGATCCGTGGGACAATTTTTCAATGAAAATTGAAGTGTTCCCAATACTCTAGATTTCAGCTTCATCAGAAAGATAACGACGTCCTGATTCCAACACAACTTGAACGGGGTGAAAAGGACTCCGTTTGTGCAAGTTAGGGCCAGTCAAACTTCCAATCAAATTGGCTTCAGGGGCGTCTAGAAGGTGAAAAAAATAATCATCTCAAAAATTGACAGAACTGGCATCATCACAAAGAGCTCGTCGAGATGATTCAGATGACGTTCATTTCATTGAAATCTGATGTCGTATGCTTGAGTTAGAAGCAGTCAAACTTAGTCAACTATAGAGTACAGATGGCGTCATCATGCTAATGTGTCAGTCCGTACAATACAAAATCAACATGGATGAATTATGGCCCGACACATGGTAGGTGACTCAGACTGTACGGGCCAATCATTGACTGACACATGTCCGTCCGTACCAGTGACTTGGCTTCCGTACCCCAACATGGCATCAGACGTGGCATATGCATCAACAGTCCAGTCAGCTTCCTTGTCAGCATCGTCAATGAATAGGAACCTGACACGTACACATCGGCTCTATTAGTGAATGAAATTATGACACGTGTCCATTCCTCGACAATCGGGTTTGTTGAGCGGATTGCTAAAATTGTGGACGGGTTTGAACCCGCAACCTTCCCGCATACAGTTGGCCGCTTTCATCATTACACCGGCCAAAACAACCACATCTACATAAGTATAGCCGTTGGTTTTGTTGTTAATAGTTTGCTATTTGGTTAAAGAAAACGGTCGGTGGAGGTTGGAACCCCCGACCTCGCGGGGAGTAAAATTATCACCCACCAATAGACCACGAACACTCGACTATGTATAGAAGGAGCTCGGTTTCTTTTGAGTGGTTATTGAAGCCAAAATCATAACAAATTGTATTTTAAGCCAAAACAAACCAAAACTACATCTAACAATCAAAACCAACAAACTAAATGGAGATATCATAGGGTTATACGAGCTGATCAGGAAGGTTATGCATTAATTTGGTGGTTAAGCCTAATTAGGAAAATTTTATGTATAAAAAGAGGGGAGTAGGCCTTGTTTTTCCAAGTCCAAGTGGTGAGAATGAGAGAATTCTCAGGAGAAGATTGTAATTGTTCTTGTACGTCGAAGTTATTCTATGATATCGATGTGCTTGAAGGGAATGATGTTGTTGCAATTGTAACTAATTTTGGAGTATAATCAGATCGGTCACTCCGTTGGTGAGGGGCCCGGAGACGTAGTCCTTACGGATGAACTCTGTTATCAATTGTGTTTGTCTCCTCTTATCTTCTCTCTTTCTTTTTAGTTCATTATCTTGGCATTTATATTATGTTCACTTATTTAGTTGATCATTTTATTATGTAATCATTTAAGTTAAGCATTGTATTAAGTGATCTTTTACGTTACACATTCTGTAAGCAATTTGTCCTAGATCCTATATAGATCAAGTTGGTATCAGAGCTTTGTATGTGGCTAGTATTGCATAAATTGAATGCTAACGAGATCCAAGTTACAACGAGGTAAAGGAGAACTTGAAGAGTATAATCCAAAGATCGGAAGACGAAGAGCTAATTGATCATCACAGATGGAAGAAAAAGAAGGTGGACAAAGTTCAGAGCTTAGTGTCAAGGATTTCCAGAAGCTATTTCTTGACATGAAGGCAATGGTGGATGAACTTTATGTAGAAAATAAGAAGAGCGAAAAGGGAGGTTCTTCAAAGCACGAGAAGCAGGAAGATCAAAAAGACACAGAGGAGAAAGTTCCAGAAACTCCTCCTCCATCTTCTCCCTCTTCTTCTCCTCCCTCTTCTCCTCCTTCTCCTTCTCCTTCTTCTAATGTAAATCCATTTAAGAGCAAGTCTAAACCTGTAATTAAGCTTGATGTAAAATTTGAGTTACCTAAATACTGTGGGGAGTTAAATGCTAAGAAGCTAGACGATTGGGTCCAACAAGTAGAAGTATACTGTAGGATTCAAGGCCTAGTAGAAGATGCTTCTAAGATTCAATTAGCAACTCTCCGGTTGGGAGGTACAGCTCTCACCTAGTGGGAGAGTAAAACTCGGGAATAAATTTCTCGCCATGGTCAAGTTAATATGTCTTGGATGGAGTTTGTTGCTGCCCTTAGGAAACAATTCTATCCTTTAGGTTACATGCAACAATTAACCATGAATTGGCAAACCTTTAGGCAAGGTAAGGGGTAGTCTGTCCAGGAATATACTCATGAGTTTTGGAAATGGGCCATTGCTCTAAATGTTCCCTTGTATACCCAAGACACATTACTTAAGTATATTGGTGGTTTACATTCTTACCTTAGGCACACTATTTTGATGTTGAGTCCCAACAATCTAGACAAGGAGTCTGTTCAAGCTACTCATATAGAGTCAAGGGGTAAGAACACTTTTAGTGATAACTTTTCCAAGAAGCCATCTAAGTTCGAGAGTAAGTCTAAAGGGAAAGAAAAAGATGAAGATAAAGGCAAAGGGAAGAAGACAGCTACAACTAAGAAAGAGGGTGAGAAACCCACGTGCTCCCATTGCAAGAAAGAGGGGCATGATGATTCAAGATGTTGGAAGATTCATCCTGAGTTGAGGCCAAAAAGATATGGAGGTAATAAAGGCAAGCAAAAGACTACTGCAGTGATTCAACAGGATCTTGGTTCAGACTCTGGAGATGAGACAAAGATTTTTGCTACCGGAATCCAAGGTAAAGGGAAAGGTATATCTCTCTCATCTGATGCAAGTTTTTCTAACGCCAGTGCAAGTACAAGTAAAGAATCTTCTCCTAAGGTTGATAAGAAAAGAAATGAATTGTTTCACATTCGTGTTGTAACAAAACATACTAAGGTTGATACTCTGTTTGATACGGGTTCACAAGTCAACTTAATATCTGAAGAAGTTGTAAAGAAACTTAATTTGACTACAACACCTCATCCCGAACCATATCCACTTGGATGGGTTTGCAATGATGCTCAACTACAAGTAACTAAACAGTGTAAATTGAGATTTGATATCACTGCAAACTTTGTAGATGAGGTAGAAGTAGATGTGGTCCCTTTGGATATTTGTGGGCTTGTGTTAGGGAGTCCTTATCTTTATGACAGAAAAGCAATCTTTTATAGGGGGGAGAATAAGTATCATCTTTTTAGAGATGGGGTAGAATACATTGTACGGGCACATAAGGTGAAGACTAATCTTACACTAGTTAATGCTGGTCAAATGAAGAGGTTGGTCAATTCAAGTAAAACTTTAATATCGATACTTGCTTAAAAGCCAAAGATAATCATCCCGAGGCATTCAGGGGTGTGACCGAAAACATAAAACACAATGAGTCAAGATTATTTCAGCATGATGACATGTTTGGAACCCGAGGGGTTACCGCAGAGATCTGACATGAAATCGATTCTGTGTTGAGGATGTACCACTTCCTAATACGGCGTAATACCGTTTATCAATTATGCAGAATGAGGAAATTAAAAAGCAATTTCAAGAGTTGGTGGAAAAAGGAGTTATTCGTCCTAGTACTTCTCCTTGTGGTTCTCCAATTGTCTTGGTTCCAAAGAAAGATGGAACTTGGAGGATGTGCATCGACTATCATGCCTTGAACAAGATAACGGTAAAGAACAGGTATCCTCTTCCTAGAATTGATGATTTACTTGATCAATTAAAACATGCAGTTTATTTCACTAAGTTAGATTTGGGAAGTGGTTATCATCAGATAAGAATTGCAGAAGATGACATTTGGAAGACTGCATTTAAGACAAAACAGGGACTATTTGAGTGGTTGGTTATGCCTTTTGGGCTTTGTAATGCACCAGCTACCTTTATGAGAGTCATGAATGATGTCTTTTATCCTTTTATTGATAATTTTGTCATAGTCTATCTAGATGATATTCTTGTATTCAGTCAAACTTGGGAAGATCATGTAAGTCATGTAAAGAAAGTCTTTGATGTATTGAGAAAAGAAAAACTATATGTAAAGATGTCTAAATGTGAATTTTGAGACATCCGTAGTGTACTAGGCTATGTTGTGGGAATGGATCAATTGAGAGTAGGGCCTGAAGATTAAAATTTATTGTAAAATGGCCTAAGCCAAGTACAGTCACAGAGGTCAGAAGTTTCCTAGGTGCAGTTCAGTACTGGAGAAAATTTATTGCAAATTTCTCTTATATAGCATCACCATTACATGCATTAACTAGTACAAAAGAAACTTTTCAGTGGGGAGGTCCACAACAGAAGGCTTTCAACACTTTAAAGGGAAAGTTGAGCACCGCACCAGTTTTGGCCTTACCAGATCTACATCAACCATTTGAGATCGAGACAGATGCGAGTGGGTTTGCCATGGGAGCAGTACTCATGCAAGGAGGTAAACCAATTTGCTACCACTCTGAAACTTTTTCAAGAGCAGTAAGTAACTATCCCACTTATGATAAAGAACTCTATGCTTTAGTTCAGAGTGTTAAAAAATGGAAACATTACATAATGGGGAAAGAAACTTTAATCCACACTGATCCCCAGCCACTTCAATATTTGCACTCACAAACTAAACTACAACAAAGTAGGCACTTTTGGTTGATGGGTTTTCTACAACAGTTTCATTTGGTTATTAAGTATAAAAAAGGTACCCATAACAAAGTAGCAGACATGCTCTCTAGACCTCCTATGATGAATGCTTTGATAATCTTTCAGAATAGTTCTATGGTTCATGAAAGTTTCCAAGAACAATATGCTAATTATGAGAACTTTAAGGATATCTATGCTGCTTTAATGAATGGTAAACACGTAGAAGAGAAATATTATTATGTGTAGGATAAACTGTTATATCACTTGGGAAAATTATGTGCTCCAAAGGATGAACAAGCATAGATTATTAGAGAAGCACATACCTCATTAATTGCATGACACTTTAGGGTAAACAAAACATTGACTCAGCTGTAGAAATATTGTTATTGGCCTCGTATGCAATAAACTATAACTAAGTATATTAGAGGTTGTGTTATGTGTGCAACTAGTAAGCCTAGTAATAGGAAGTTGGGATTGTACACACCTCTACCTCTACCTTCTCGTCCATGGGAAAGTGTGTCAATGGACTTTGTTGGGGGGTTACCTATGTCTAGGAAGGGACATGATTATTTGTATGTAGTAGTTGACCGGTTCAACAAAATGTGTATTTTAATGCCATGTAAAAAGCAAGTCACTGCTGAACTAACAGCTCAGTTGTACTTTCAATTTGAATGGGTTCATTTTGGGTTACCTACTTCTATTGTATCGGATCAAGATTCTCGATTCTTGGGGGAATTTTGGTCAGCTTTGTGGGGACTCGTGGACACCAAACTGAAGAAGAGTATAGCCTTCCATCCGCAGACTGACGGGCAGATAGAGGTTGTAAACAGGACAGTTGTGCACCTACTCAGAGGGTATTACAGCAAGCATCCTAAGTTGTGGGATGAGAGTCTTCATTATGTACAGCATGCCTACAACCATGCAGCACACTCTTCTACTAAGAGATCTCCTTTTGAGACATGCTTTGGTTATGTGCCCAAGACACCGATGGATTTTGCTTTTGGGAAAGATGATGTTAAAGATGGACACCATGATGCAGAGAAGGCTTTGAAGTTCATCCAGAAGATCTAAGCAATTCATCAGGCAGTGGAATCACAGTTGGAACAGAGCCAAGCAAAATACAAGGTTCGCCATGACAAGAATCGCATTGATCATCATTTTCAGGTTGGAGATAGAGTTTGGTTACATATCAGCAAGGAAAGGATGCAAGGTGAAGGTAAAAAGCTTAAACCAATTAGGTATGGTCCTTTTGAGATCCTTGAGAAGATTGGTACCAATGCCTTCCACCTCAATCTTCCTCCATACATGCATATTTACTCAGTTATCAATGTTGAGAATTTGAAACTGTATGAGCCTCCAATGATCCTAGATGAAGTCACAGACATTCAAGTTCCATCAGTTGATGACCTTTCTCCAGAGTACATGTCAGAGTTGCCAGAAGATGTTATTCTCGACAGGAATGTCAGAACTTCACGAAGAGGAGATGTTGGAGTACCTCAGAGTGGGCACGAAGAGGATGCATCCAAAAAAGCAGATGGATGGAGATTGGTAGAAGTGAGAGAACTTTACCCTCCCTTGCTTTCAAGTAATCAAGCTTCCGGTCCAAAGCTCTCGGTGGGGAGGGCGATCTAGGACAATTTTTTAGTGAAAATTGAAGTGTTCCCAATACTCTAGATTTTAGCTTCATCAAAAAGAGAATGACGTCCTAATTCCAATGCAACTTGAACGGGGTGAAAAGGACTCTGTTTGTGCAAGTTACAGCTAGTCAAACTTCCAGTCAAACTAGCTTTAGGGGCATCCAGAAGGTAGAAAAAATAATCATCTCATAAATTGATAGAACTAGCATCATCGCGAAGAGCT
>VDFB02342461.1:0-82177 GCA_007258455.2 Sequoia sempervirens
GACAACAAAAGAAGCATTAAGAGAAGATGAATCAATATTAATCTTAGAAAATAGATCAATTCTACATACATTGAGTGTAAACCAATGTCAATGAGAGTACGTCTAATGTCGATAGTATTAAAATTAATTATAATCATTAAAGGATCTACTTGTTTCTACACATCCAGGGGTAGAAGTTCTTATGGATAGAATGTGATATTCGGCGAATCCACATGAATATGAGCCATTAACGCATCAACATCCATCAACCTAGTAGAGGTAGGCAAGATTATCTTGTGCAAGACTTCCTGGAGCATACCTTGATAAACCAGAGAAAACTAAAGAAAGTCCCACAGTGAGATCTTAGTCAAATTAACACGGAGTTGCTTGACAAGATCATAGTCACTAGGTGCTTTAGTCATAGGTTTAGGTGTTTGAGGAAGGCTTGGTTGAGAAGGTGGTAGAGAAGCAGGTTGATTAACATTTTCCTTATTCTTTCCAGTGTTATAAGTATGGGCTACCACTCTATAAGAGGTAGCCTTAGAAAGATTAGGAGAATCACTATCAAATGGAACACCATTAATAAAACAAATCCTTTTAGGAGAAGGACTAGTTGGAGTCAGATAAATAACCAGTCTCTTAGGCCTTTGAGGGGTAGCAGAGACAGATTACATTTACAGAATCATCACAACTAGTGGAATAATTATTCTAAGAAATATTCTCATCATCGATCTAGGGAGGATCAAATGTGCAAGGAGATTCATCATTTTCTAATGCACCATTTCTAGAGGAGAGTGCATTGGAATAGAGAAGAGATTCAACATTCACTAATGCATCATCTCTAGAGGAGAGTGCATTGGAATGCACAGAAGGCAGAGTAATATTAAGAAAGGTATCAATGATTTCTTCTTCTTGAAACAAGATATGCTTCAAAGCAATAGGGATCTCATGAGAAGGATCAAAGATACAAAGTGACATGGGAAAATCCAAGTCACTATCACATGCATGGAATGGAACATCATTAACATTTTGAATATAATTAGATACTGAACTCATAAAAGAGGATATTAAATTCATTTTGGATATAGGAAGTTAAATATGATAAATAATGAACAAACAAGTTGAATGAACTAGAGCAGTCTAGGGGTGACAGAAATGAGAAAACCTGAAAATCTAGATTTTTGGATTTTTTGGTATTTTCTAGGTTCTAGTAATTTGCATTTTTAGAGGTCTTTGAAGCAAAATTTGGGGTCGAAACTTGCATTGGTCCCTAAAATTTAGTTTCCAAATGCACAATATTTTAGGGACTAAATTAGTCCTCTTGGAGACCTTTCCAACGGTGTAAACATTTCTGAATTTTGAGCACCGAGTCAAAAGTTATGACCCCACCAAGTTGGGGTAAATAAATTCTTAGTTTTTTGAAAAAGGTTGTGATTCACGTCAGGTTCACCAAAATGTAGAGAAGGGAGATTCGCTACCATGAGTCTCTTTATTCTCAAGAGAATCCCAAGGGGAAAACATCCCTAAACTACCTCAAGGAACAATGTGAGTTTCAAAAACAAAAAGAGCAAGCCACAAAGGTTTTCTAGATAGATTGGCAAGATTTTAGCCAAAGGATGGCAGCTTGGAATAAGGATGACAACACGAAACATTGGATTCCCAAAGGCGCACAGGAGTCTCATAGAGACCAAAAAGTGAGAATATCACTACAAAATAGCAAAGTGACTTCTAGCAATCTAATTACTAAGATCTTCTAGAATGATAGAACTAAAGATAATAGAGAAAGAAAACTTCTCACAACAACCCAAGTAATGAAGCCTCTAGCACATGAATATCTTCAATACATGCATGTGTAAGATCAAGAAAAAATGTTGGGGCTATATAGGTGTTTGCCTCAGTCAAACCCCCATTTTGGTGTTCCCACCTCCATAAACAATTAGATAGATAGAGAAATTGAACAGAGTAAGCGAGTATGAAGTGATAAAAGCAATCCCCACTCAAGGAGAGGAACCTATATCATGAGATAGAGATGCAATTGATAGGGGATGTGATAAATCCTAGGATTCTCGCAAGCACAAAGTAAGAGAGATATCAGCTACAAAGTTTAGGGAAGCTAGAGAGCAATAGCTATGAGAGCCAATATAGTTAACAAGGGTGTTGTAAGAATGTGAGATCTTGAGTGATTCTATAAAAATAAAGAGATTTGTGCAAGCAAGATAACAAGACAAAGAGAAGAGGAAAATTCCATAGCCAAAGCTAGAGAAAAGCTAGAAGCACAAATGAATTGGAAAGATTGCATTTAAAGAGAGAAGAGGAGGTAAAAGAAGCTTCTCGATCTGTTACAAGTCATCTCGAGTTGTTACCACTAACAAAGGTAAGTGAAAAGTGGAAAACATGCTTGAAGTCAGTCATTTGAACGTTGAAATGTCATAGGATGCTAGCACGGCACGTGGATGTCCACGCAACATGCTAGTGTCAAACATATCTACAAAACAATGAGAATGGGAAAAGCACAAGGTTTGATGCAAAGTGATGTGTGAAAGGTAGGCTGCTAAAGGGGTCCTAAGCATGTGAGGGAAAAATGCTAATGCAAGGGCTAAAATGATCCTACACAAGTGCTAAGGGAGTGGACACTAAATTGGATACAAGAATGTATGTGAAATTACAAGGGGTGAAATTTTACGAAATTACAGAGATAAGCCACCTTTTTTCTCCTCTTCCCAAGGTACTTGAAAGTACCTCCACCCTCACCTCCACATCACCTCTTCTCCCTCACTTAGGATGACACATGTACTTACAATGCTTGAGATGCCTCAATGAATCTCAACCATTTATCTCTAACCCCTTCTTTTGATCTTAACCCTTCATTGGATATTAATTTTGACTGCTGGAGTGGGGTTCATACACTTTTGTATTTGTTCTACTGCAACCTGGCACAAGCAACAGTCCAATTTTGAATGGGAGGCATTATGAACCCTACACCAATTTGTTAAGAGTAATTCTCCAAAATTCATTCCTCTACCCAACTGAACCTAATCTTCAATACACTTTTGAATGAATTCTTGGAAACTTTCCAGCAAGCCGAGTTGATTATCTTGAGGGACATCATCACTTATTGGTTCCACTAGGGATTTAATACCACTGGATTGAGCTGTGAGATCAATAGGTGCAACATGTAACATAAGGATTTCTTCTGCCTCAGATTCCTCAAAAGGGGTTGCAAGCACATAATTTCCCATGCTCACTTCAGATATTAGAATCTCATTCAATTTTTTTTGATATTCTGTAATCATGTATTTCATCCTGGGTTCCCTTTCGATCTTGATCTGATTTGGCACTCCCTTCCAAGGAAGCCACATATGAGAGTGATCAGTTGACACATATCCATTCAAGGCCCTGGTAAATTCTCTTCCCAAGATTAGACCGTAAGCATCAGGTATATCAACCACCTGTATATTAATAACCTACTGAACTCTAGGGTCAGAGACAACTTGCATATGAATCATGTTCAACTCCCCTACAACATTAACCTTAGTTCGATCCAGTTGCATAACTTTCTTTTGGGAATCAGTAGGAGTGATACCTAAGGCTCTACAAACACCAAAAGGCATTACATTGGTAGAAGCACCTGAATCTAACAAGCAATTGTGTAGATTTTTACCAAATATGCAGACAAAAATAAGAAATGGAGGGGTATTTATTTTCCCTTGGAACAGGGTCAAGGGAGTATCCACCTGAGCAACTTGAGTGTTGTCCTTCTCTTTCCCTTTATCTCCAGGTGATATATGAATTTGGTTATGAATCTGATTCTTCCCTTTTACTAGTTGGGAACTAGATGCTTTATTAATACTCTCATTGACTGTATTCTCTTGTGATACTGATCTAGCATTGTAAGCACCTAAAAATTCATTTCTAATTGTTGGAACTCTCAATAATTCATATGCAGATAGGCCTACCTTTAGATTCTTGAGTTCTTTTGCAACATATATGTCTAGTTGTTCCGTACTTAGATTAGCTGGGGCCTCTTTGGGACATTCCACCGCCCTATCTTTGCTTGCCTCAACACTCTTTCCTTTTGATGGATCCATTTGTGTTTGTCCTTCCTTCGATAGGTACTGATTAGGCACATGAGGATACAGTGGATTATTACTAGCATTGGGATATGGAGGTGTGGTGAAGGGGCCCCCAGCCTGTGGACGTTTGTGTGGCAAGTCCCTCAGATCATATTTCTTGACAGGCCTCTGGAAGGTTTGTACCTCTTCAACATAAGCTTCTTCTTCATCCATGGGGCCATTGTCATTCACTGGATTTTCATCAAACAACTATGTAATCTCATCTCCATTACACACTTGGTCCGCCTCTTCCTTCAGCTGGTCTGATTCTTCTTTAGGCCCATTTTCCTTGCTCTGTGGAAAAGGAGCATGATTTAGTACCAACACTGATGAATCATAGGGAGTAGATGGCACCATTTTTTATTACTTGCATTACTCTCCACTTCATACTGAAAAATTGAAGTTGTTGTTTGGAACTCTTGACAATCTAACTCAGAATGTTGACTTGTTTTATGGAGCCTACACCACCCTGATAAAGTAGCCTCAGCTAAATATACGCCACTTGGAGGATTCTCTTGGTTGACTGGCTGATTGACTAGCTGATCCAATGGGGTGGGAATACCTCCATTATTAGGCCTTGTATTCCAAGTCATGTTCTGTCTAGGTGGTTGTCTCTTGTCGAACCCTTGTCCACCAACCTTCCCTCTATCAAATTTCTGGCCTGAAGATTGTCCTTTATCATAATTCTGCCCTCTGTCATTATTATATCCTTTGTCATTATTATATCCTCTTTTGTTGTTATATCCTCTTTCAGGATGTTGCCCCCTATCAAAATGTTGTCCTTGTTTATTTTCTCGACTTTCTCTGCTATGATTAGACTGCATACTTCTCTGAGTAGCTTGCAGCTGACTGTTCTGGTTCCTCAAATAAGTTACCTCCATATTCAACTTCTTCACTCATTCAATCAATTCATCCTGTCTCTCCTTGTCAGAATTTTTGTATGGAGGTTGGTTCGCATTATTTTGGGGATATCCTACTATGGTATTGGCATCTAGTGATTGGTTTAATACTTCATAATTCTATAGATACGTGGGAAAACTAGCCTGAGGCTGTGGATGAAGAGGCTGATTTACATTTTGTTGAGGGTAGCTGATTGTGGGTGGATCTTGACTCATATGAGGTCCTGGGTGAGGGACCAGAGGCAACTGAGGTATTGGATTCATGATAGGAGTGTGATTAGCGAGAGCCTGGTTGAGAGCTAGGACTTGTCCAGGGTGAGCAGTGGGTCCTAATGATGGTAAAGGCCTAGATAAGTGTTGCTTTAAAGTAGTGCTAACCTTCACAGCCTCCACATATGCATCAAGTAGGGTATTAGGAGGGTTGTTTCTCCATTTCATGAAGGTGGCTATCAGACTGTCGAGTCCCTTGTAATAGAATTCTAAAGCAGTGGGCTCATCAACATCATAAGGAGTATGCAGTCGGGTATATGCACGATGAAACTTGTTGTTAAAGGACCCTATAGGCTCATGGAATTCTCTCTTAACATTAATGAACTAAAGATAGAGCTAATTGGGACTAATGGGAATCCTAAACTTCTGCAAGAATGCAGTCTCTAGTTCAGTGCAATTCTGAATAGACCCAGCAGGCAAATGATTATACTAGTAGAATGCATGTTTCCCCAAGGAATAAGGAAAGAGTCTACATGCTACATCCTCATGATTGATTCCTCTATCCTTAAGGCTAGTCTAAAAGATCCTGATGTGTTCCTCAATAGTTATATTGGGATCATTAACATGGAACTTTGAACAAAAGTGTTTAGGGTTCTTGGGCATGATATTGTAATTAGTGAAAGTCAATGGAGATGGGTTATTGGCTAGGAAAACCATTGGTGGAGGTGGGGGTGGTAATGGATGATTTATGTCTGGCTGAGGTTGTTGAATGGGAATGTCCTTAGACTCAGACTCATATGAACTTGATGAAGATGGGGATGATGGAGATGATGGAGGTGGCTAGGTGGATGATGATTCTCCCCTTCTGCTAGTCCTTCTTAACCTAGTAGGGACTAGTAATTCTTGAAATTCCTCCTCCCCTAGAGTAGATCTGGTTCTTCTTCTAAATCTTTCAGGAGAGATGACAGACAAAAAATGATCCATCTTGCTTATTCAGGCCCTCCTAGCGCCAATCTGTTGATGGTGTTTTCTGCACAGCAACAACTCAAATAGAATGTGATATTCTATCTCTCTTGAAAGGTAAATCTCTATCAACAAGCCTCAAGAGATAACCCCAAGGTCTCTAATGTCAGGTCTTGACAATGCATAAACAACTCAGTGATAAATGTGAAAATGTTGGTAATCACAAAGGGACCTTACTACAAGCAAGTACTGAATCCTTCAGTTTATCAAATCTAGCAATATGGTGATACTTCAATCCTAAAACTAACTCAAGTGATAAATGAAATAAAAAAAGATATAAGGTTTCAAAGAGATTCCTAATTTTAACACTAAACCTAAGATTAACAATGCAAATGACAAACACTTGAAATGGACCAATCCCTCAGAAACTGATTTCTATTTGACCCAGATGGATCTGCAATCTTATAGAAATAGTGCAATCTTCTAAGGCCTTAAAGATTTTCAGATCATGAACATTAATTCAAAACAATCCTATTGCAATCAAAATGAATAAACCTTCACAATTGAACTAAGCTTAATGAATATAAAAGTCCAAGCTAACTTTGCAAAGCAACTAACAATCAGTTGGTTGCAAAAAGTATGGACCAGAGATTGTTGCAACACTTCAAGTACCAAATCATAAACACTATCAATTTATCTAACATTAAACCTAACACATCTATCAAATAACTTAAGCAATTCCAAAGATAGAATCACAAGAACCATGCCAGATAAAATTCAACACAAGAAAGGCACCAAATCACAATGTCTTCACTTGCATTAAATTACCCAAAGTAGCAAAAATTCTAGTATTCTGTTACAACACTTGCTTGCTTGAAAACAAAACTAACTCCTAACTCTATCTCTTGCTATACTGCTTAATTCACTCTAAGAAGAACTATCTAGCCCCTACAAATGAGGTAGAATGCCATATTAATAGAAACCCCCAAGATATGTCAGCTTAGTTAGGGTTTACAATAATGATCGGCCATAAAACAAGTCGGCCCAAGGAGAATTCAAAATAAACAAAGTGGGCATTAAATGCAATCACTCCATCTAGGTCAGCCTGGGGTCTTCAACAAAATTTGGTCCAATGCATGTGAAGGAAGAAGAGAAATAATGGGAAGCACAAATTCCAAAGTAGCCTTGCATTAACTGCTTCCCCCTGTACAAAAACCATTCACTCCAGTTAACTTCCAAAAGAATTAGGTCATGAGTGTCTGATAAGGGTTTTGTACCAATGGCAACAAACAACTCAGAGCTATGAATAAAGGGTGGACAGATCAGTGAACAACCATAGGTTCTATCAAGACAGGAAATGCTACGGGATGTGGGAGTAAATCATTTGTCTTGTTCAAGACAACAAAAGGGTATTTCTATACTACCCTCTTAAAAACTCATGGGAAATACTGCCTCCGACTCCAATCGTGTCTAGATTTTGTGGGTGTTGTAGTAAGTGCATTTGTGTCAACCATAAGCTAATTATCATAGAGGATTTTGTAGCAAGAACAAAAACAAAAATTCACTTTGTTTTACTTTATAATTTTAGATCCTCTAAATGGTCCAGAGGCATTGATATTCCCACAGTGATAACTCACTTTTCTTGTTGTACTTCACATGGAGGACTGATTCACATTGCAGGAGGGAAGGATAATGATGAGAAATCCACTTAAAGTCACCGAGCTTCCTCTAGCCTTTACACTTGTGAAATATCCTAACTTTACTTTATCCTTTGGATGATTTATGCATTAATATTCTTGCACCTCAGACAGATGCAAGGACACTCACTATACACCTATCGAGCTCTTGGAGATTGTCAGACTTGGAGGGTAGCACATCTCTGACCTTCCACACTAATAAATAACTTGGGATGATAACATGGAATATCTTGAAACACCAATAGGAACCAAGGCATTGAGATGGTGGGATTGAGGAGTCAAGGGTGACAAGGAAGTCATGTCAGAGGGGATGTGAGATGGGAGAAGGTCGACAAGGGATCCTCGACAAAGTCAAAGCTTTTAGGATGTTAAGATAAAAAATTTGGGATGGGGCTTAACTTTGATATCGAGTTAAGGGATGGTGAAAAGTTTGATTTTGATGAGTTATGTAGAATAAATTGACAAAGTTTTAAACTTTTGGGTTGGGTGTAAATGGATATTTGATTAAGGCTATGTCAAAATTTTGACCCTGCAAGACAAAACTGTTTTGGAATGTAATGGATCGGAGTTTGAGGAGCAAAGATGAAGAGGAACAGTTACCAAGGGATGGATGGATGAGGAAGTTCAAAAGTCTAAAAATGGACAAATGAGCTAGATTTTTGAAGGGATTTTAGGCTTTGGGGCACAAGAATGCCAATGATATGGTATTGATGGATGGGAAACTTTGATAGTTTGACAAAATGACACTTAGAAATTTTTTTAGCAAGAACTTAAGTGGGTTGTTCAAATTTGTAAGGAAAGCATGCATGAATGGACAACCTCAAAAGTCCAAATGGCTAACAAACGTACAAAATACAAAGGAAGACCCCAGGAACAACCCAAACTTAAAATTTATATGGATTTTTAGATTTGTTGATTCTTAGGGGACCCACTTAGAATGTCAGATCGATTATAAACAATGGCTCAAATATGACTAAGACACACAAATGGAAGGGACTCAAGCAAAAATGATACTAAAAATTTGAGTCCCAATAATGGCTCGATTTGGGAATGTATGTCTCTTCCGAGCACAATGAGAATCTAGATCTCCAGGAGCATACCAAAAATGGGGAAAAAAAGGGATTGATATAAATACATCTCATCATAATCAACAAAGATCATGAAAAACAACACGACACAAACATGAAAACAACATATATAGGGAGACAATAACTTGCATCCAAAGACGTGGAGGTATGAACAAAATAAAGATATGACTGCAAGCACACTCATAACATCATTTACAAGTCAAACCTTGCATGAAAACCCATGGCACTTGGGCATGAACACTTGATGTTGAATCAACTTGCCTCTATCAAGTACAAGCTTGTTGAAGGAGTTGATCTCCTTCAACTCAAAACTATCTTCATCATCCAATTGCATCAAATGTGAGCTTGCACTCACATACATCAACCATACAATTACCTTCAAAACAGTGAAGGCTAGCTCTATAATTAATCTTTGCATTATAATGTAACAACCAAATATAGGCAACCAAACCATCATGTAATGCACCATTAATATCCTTGATAGATGGTGAAACAACTTGAAAAACTAGGTCAATGCCTTGAGGAATAGAAATGGAGTCATACCTAATCGTCCTCAGTTGAATTGAAGCAAAAATAAAATTTGATTTCATCACATTTCAATGAAACATATTCCACACTATGTTGTTGACTTGCACAAGGAAGATTTTCTCCTAACAATTCAAACTCAAAATCTTGAAGCTCTGACATATAAGAATTTTGAGCAACTAGGTGATCATCAAACTAGAAAATTTGTTGCTACTCAAAATCATTACAAATTGTATGTTGGGCCCAAGTGAAACACTCACACTCAAGTATGTCATCATCCACCACATCAAAAGTTGTATTTTCATCATGAAGGAAAACTTCATACCCAACTCTATTCATTGCAAGGACAACAGGCAAGCAACATACCTTATTTTCATATAATATATACTAATACACATTTCATAAGCACAAATATTAGAACCATGAGACACTTCAAATGAAGAACTAAATTCTTCAAATTATCTTGATGTTTAAATTTCTTTTTGGCGACTCGTGTTATTGGTGTCGCTCAAATCAAATTGGTGGCACCTTTCTCCTTCCATGTTCCCTGCTGCAACAACATCTTCATATGAACCTCTTGAAGTGCACTATGCATGATGAACACATGTCTTGCACCAAATAAAAAGGTTATCATATACATTCATATGACCACCCTCTTCACATTCTTCAAGGACAAGGTCCTCAAATTGAAAATCAATGACTACACTAATATTTACCTTAGCAAATTTTTCATCAAGTGCAACCACCTCTATGTTATCCTCATGCAAAGAAGCATCAATAACCTCAATCTCAAAATTAAGGACAAAGGAGGTAAAAATATCAAACAAGAAAATACTTTATTGTTCATTATTTTCATCACAAACTTGTGTATGATTTGCATAATGATATAATCAACCCAAAAGTTGATACATTTGATTATTCACTTGTACACACCTCTTCCTTTTCGTTCATACATTGCACTTTCAATGACAATGGTTGAAGCAATTGTGTCTCATCATTCAAATTTTCTCCTTTTGTAACTTCATGTTCACAAGTTATTGGCACCTCTTTCTTCTTCACTACCCATTGTTGCATTGAAACATTCCTTTTCTTTGTCACCTTCTTAGTAATATTGTTGTTCTTTATCTTGTTCTCTTCCCATTATGGTTTCTTATTTTTCCCATGGAAACATTACTTGATCAAGCAAAATCATTATTCAATACAGGTATATGTTCATCTTCTAACAAGTGTCTATTTCTTACCTAGACCACTACTACATCTTTATGGGCTATCATATCTTCACATGATGTCTTGGGATATAGGAGTAGTTGCATGAATTCCTTGGGATGTTGCATGTTGTGAGAAAGTAACCCATATTTCTTTGCATCAACACTATGCACATCTTTGAATTTTAGATCATCTACATCATAATCATTATACTCATCTTCTCCATCCATGGAGTCATAGTCTTATGCAAAAGATTGATCATCTTCTTCACAAAACTCAAAAAATTCATCATGAAGATCTTCCTCTATACTTACTGGGAGTGCATTTGGATTCATGGGAGTGGCAAATTGAACCTTTTGTAATTTGATCATTGCAAGAAGTTGTTGTTTAAGGTGGTACAACACCTCATCTTCATATTCAACTTCTTGTTTGCATGACATCTTGGAAGGAATAAAATATTGGTAGGTATCATGTATTTATACCTCTTGACATTTCATGCCAACATTTGGCATATTATAAGGTTTATCCCAATCTCTTCCATCAATAGTTATATCATCCATTTGTATTTGAGTACCCCTATCATTAGGATTATCCTTATAATCATCACACAAAGAGAGACAAGTGTAACATATAAGTTTGAAAAATCTTGAAGGAACAATTTCATGTCTAATTTGCTAAAATTAAAAAAATTACTATTCATATAGAAAAAAGATTGACTTTGTATATATTATAAGAATGCTATTCAATTAGAATGACAATTTATTATATTTAAAACTAGATTCAATGGCTTTATTATATGATTTACTATTGATTTAGAATGAAGATGCCATTTTTAATTTATTATATTTAAAACTATTCTCCAAAATTCATATTATGCAATTGAAAATTGTAAAAGAAAGATCTAAGTGTATCATCTTTGAAATGCAAATGCAAATAATATCATGAAACAAATCTATTGGTTGCCCATTAAACCTATGGAACAACAATGACATGTAAAAAATACACAAAAAAGTCTTTCTTGCTTGTTCTTTATGAGAATTGACGAATCGAAAGCCCCTAGGTTGAATGAGGTGGCGGCAGATGAGACGCCCACACCGTCGGTCAATTCTCCGTTTGGAATTATTGACAGGGAAATTGAACATGTGGTGGCAGAGAATTCTAATATATATTTAATCTATATATAGATAATTATCACGAAAGGGTGAACTGTCAAATTTAGGCCTACCTGAGGTTCTAAAACCCTGCGCCATATCTGTGGCACAGGCTTCAAGTAGATCAGCTTCTAATTGAGATTTTCATACCCTATGTTGTTTCCTTTTGATAATGGAGGCTTTATTTCCAAACCTTCCAGAAGAATTAGGTCGTGAGTGTCTGATGAGGGTTTCATACCAATGGCACAACCATCTCAGAGCTGTGAATAAACGGTGGAGGGATGCAGTGAACAGCCATCAGTTCTATCAAGACAGGGAACGCTACGGCATGTGGGAAGAAATCATATGTCTGATTCAAGACAACAGAAGGGTATTTCTGTACTACCCTCTCAAAAACTCATGGGAAATACTGCCCCCGGTTCCAATTGTCTCTGGATTCTGTGGGTGCTGTAGTAAGTGTATTTGTGTCAACCAGAAGCTAATCATCATAGATGGTTCTGTTGCAAGAACAAAAACGAAAATTCACTCTGTTTTTCTGTATGACTTTAGATCCTCCAAATGGTCCAGGGGCGCTGATATGCCCACAACAACAGCTCACTTTGCCTGCTGTGCATCACCTGAGGGACTGATTTACATTGCAGGGGGGAAGGCTAATGATGATAAATCCACTTAAAGTCACCGAGCTTCCTCTAGCCTTTATACTTGTGAAATATCCCAACTTTACTTTATCCTTTGGACGATTTATGCATTAATATTCTTGCACCTCAGACAGATGCAAGGACACTCACTATACACCTATCGAGCTCTTGGAGATTGTCAGACTTGGAGGGTAGCACATCTCTGACATTCCACGCTAATAAATAACCTGGGATGATAACATGGAATATCTTGAAACACCAATAGGAACCAAGGCATCGAGATGGTGGGATTGAGGAGTCAAGGGTGACAAGGAAGTCATGTCGGAGGGGATGTGAGATGGGAGAAGGTCAACAAGGGATCCTTGACAAAGACAAAGCTTTTAGGATGTTAGGATCAAAAAATTGGGATGGGGCTTAACTTTGATATCGAGTTAAGGGATGGTCAAAAGTTTGATTTTGATGAGTTATGTAGAGTAAATTGACAAAGTTTTAAACTTTTGGGTTGGGTGGAAATGGATATTTGATTAAGGCTATGTCAAAAGTTTGATCCTGCAAGACAAAATTGTTTTGGAATGTAAGGGATCAGAGTTTGAGGAGAAAAGATGAAGAGGAACAATTACCAAGGGATGGATGGATGAGGAAGTTTGAAAGTCTAAAAATGGACAAATGAGCTAGATTTTTGAAGGGATTTTAGGCTTTGGGGCACAAGAATGCCAATGAGATGGTATCAATGGATGGGAAACTCTGATACTTTGAAAAAATGACTCTTCGAATTTTTTTTAGCAAGAACTTAAGTGGGTTGTTCAGATCGGTAAGGAAGGCATGCATGAATGGACAACCTCAAAAGTCCAAATGGCTAACAACCGTACAAAATACAAAGGAAGACCCCAGGAACAACCCAAACTTAAAATTTATATGGATTTTTAGATTTGTTGATTCTTAGGGGACCCACTTAGAATGTCAGATCGATTATAAACAATGGCTCAAATATGACTAAGACACACAAAATGGAAGGGACTCAAGCAAAAATGATACTACAAATTTGAGTCCCAATAATGGCTCGATTTGGGAATGTATGTCTCTTCCAAGCACAATGAGAATCTAGATCTCCAGGAGCATACCAAAAATGGGGAACAAAAGGGATTGATATAAATACATCTCATTATAATCAACAAAGATCATGAAAAACAACACAACACAAACAAGAAAACAACATATATCTAGGGAGACAATAACTTGCATCCAAAGATGTGGAGGTATGAACAAAATAAAGATATGACTGCAAGCACACTCACAACATCATTTACAAGTCAAACCTTGCATGAAAACCCATGGCACTTGGGCATGAACACTTGATGTTGAATCAACTTGCCTCTGTCAAGTACAAGCTTGTTGAAGGAGTTGATCTCCTTCAACTCAAAACTATCTTCATCACCCAATTGCATCAAATGTGAGCTTGCACTCACATACATCAACCATACAATTACCTTCAAAACAGTGAAGGCTAGCTCCACAATTAATCTTTGCATTATAACATAACAATCAAATATAGGCAACCAAACCATCATGTAATGCACCATTAATATCCCTGATAGATGGTGAAACAACTTGAAAAACTAGGTCAATGCCTTGAGGAATAGAAATAGAGTCATACCTAATCGTCCTCAATTGAATTGAAGCAAAAATAAAATTTGATTTCATCACATTTCAATGAAACATATTCCACACTATGTTGTTGACCTGCACAAGGAAGATTTTCTCCTAACAATACAAACTCAAAATCTTGAAGCTCTGACATATAATAATTTTGAGCAACCAAGTGATCATCAACCTGACAAAATTTGTTGCTTCTCAACATCATTACAAATTGTATGTTGGGCCCAAGTGAAACACTCATACTCAAGTATGTCATCATCCACCACATAAAAAGTTGTATTTTCATCAAGAAGGAAAACTTCATACCCAACTCTATTCATTGCAGGGACAACAAGCAAGCAACATACCTCATTTTCATATAATATATACTAATACACATTTCATAAGCACAAATATTAGAACCATGAGACACATCAAATGAAGAACTAAATTCTTCAAATTATCTTGATGTTTAAATTTCTTTTTGGCGACTTGTGTTATTGGTGTCGCTCAAATCAAATTGGTGGCACCTTTATCCTTCCATGTTCCCTAATGCAAAAACATCTTCATATGAACCTCTTGAAGTGCACTATGCATGATGAACACATGTCTTGCACCAAATAAAAAGGTTATCATATACATTCATATGACCACCCTCTTCACATTCTTCAAGGACAAGGTCCTCAAATTGAAAATCAATGACTACACTAATATTTACCTTAGCAAATTTTTCATCAAGTGCAACCACCTCTATGTTATCCTCATGCAAAGAAGCATCAATAACCTCAATCTCAAAATTAAGGACAAAGGAGGTAAAAATATCAAACAAGAAAATACTTTATTGTTCATTATTTTCATCACAAACTTGTGTATGATTTGCATAATGATATAATCAACCCAAAAGTTGATACATTTGATTATTCACTTGTACACACCTCTTCCTTTTCGTTCATACATTGCACTTTCAATGACAATGGTTGAAGCAATTGTGTCTCATCATTCAAATTTTCTCCTTTTGTAACTTCATGTTCACAAGTTATTGGCACCTCTTTCTTCTTCACTACCCATTGTTGCATTGAAACATTCCTTTTCTTTGTCACCTTCTTAGTAATATTGTTGTTCTTTATCTTGTTCTCTTCCCATTATGGTTTCTTATTTTTCCCATGGAAACATTACTTGATCAAGCAAAATCATTATTCAATACAGGTATATGTTCATCTTCTAACAAGTGTCTATTTCTTACCTAGACCACTACTACATCTTTATGGGCTATCATATCTTCACATGATGTCTTGGGATATAGGAGTAGTTGCATGAATTCCTTGGGATGTTGCATGTTGTGAGAAAGTAACCCATATTTCTTTGCATCAACACTATGCACATCTTTGAATTTTAGATCATCTACATCATAATCATTATACTCATCTTCTCCATCCATGGAGTCATAGTCTTATGCAAAAGATTGATCATCTTCTTCACAAAACTCAAAAAATTCATCATGAAGATCTTCCTCTATACTTACTGGGAGTGCATTTGGATTCATGGGAGTGGCAAATTGAACCTTTTGTAATTTGATCATTGCAAGAAGTTGTTGTTTAAGGTGGTACAACACCTCATCTTCATATTCAACTTCTTGTTTGCATGACATCTTGGAAGGAATAAAATATTGGTAGGTATCATGTATTTATACCTCTTGACATTTCATGCCAACATTTGGCATATTATAAGGTTTATCCCAATCTCTTCCATCAATAGTTATATCATCCATTTGTATTTGAGTACCCCTATCATTAGGATTATCCTTATAATCATCACACAAAGAGAGACAAGTGTAACATATAAGTTTGAAAAATCTTGAAGGAACAATTAGAGTCACTTCTACAAAACTTCCAAATGTCTAATTTGCTTTGTTTAAAATTAACTCAAGACAAAAATTACTATTCATATAGAAAGATTGAAATTCAATTTACTTTATGTAATATTTTATTCTCGTTATATTTGTTTTTGAAACCATATTATTATATTCAATAGACATTGAATTTGTTCCAAATTTATTATGAACTCATAGGATTTACTATTGATTTAGAATGAAGATGCCATTTTTAATTTATTATATTTAAAACTATTCTTAACTTAAGAAAGCTCAAAATAGAATAAAAACTTTATTATATGATTTACTATTGATTTAGAATGAAGATGCCATTTTTAATTTATTATATTTAAAACTATTCTTAACTTGAAAAGAAAGCTCAAAATAGAATAAAAACTTTAATTATTGTGACTTTATTTATTAATATCTATATCATCTTTCATATCATTTGAAATTTAAATGCAAATAAAATATCATGATCACAAAAACTATTGGTTGCCCATTAAACCTATGGTTCCAATTATAGGTCAGGGATTAACAACATAGCTGGCATCCAATGAAATCACCACTGCAGTGTAAAAAATACACAAAACAAAAAAGTCTTATTCTTGCGAAGTTCTTTATGAGAATTGACGAATCGAAAGCCCCTAGATGACGTTTTCAAGTGGGATTGGACAGTTGAAATATCAGGTGAAGAGGTGGCGGCAGATGAGACGCCCACACCGTCGGTCAATTCTCCGTTTGGAATTATTGACAGGGAAATTGAACATGTGGTGGCAGAGAATTCTAATATATATTTAATCTATATATAGATAATTATCACGAAAGGGTGAACTGTCAAATTTAGGCCTACCTGAGGTTCTAAAACCCTGCGCCATATCTGTGGCACAGGCTTCAAGTAGATCAGCTTCTAATTGAGATTTTCATACCCTATGTTGTTTCCTTTTGATAATGGAGGCTTTATTTCCAAACCTTCCAGAAGAATTAGGTCGTGAGTGTCTGATGAGGGTTTCATACCAATGGCACAACCATCTCAGAGCTGTGAATAAACGGTGGAGGGATGCAGTGAACAGCCATCAGTTCTATCAAGACAGGGAACGCTACGGCATGTGGGAAGAAATCATATGTCTGATTCAAGACAACAGAAGGGTATTTCTGTACTACCCTCTCAAAAACTCATGGGAAATACTGCCCCCGGTTCCAATTGTCTCTGGATTCTGTGGGTGCTGTAGTAAGTGTATTTGTGTCAACCAGAAGCTAATCATCATAGATGGTTCTGTTGCAAGAACAAAAACGAAAATTCACTCTGTTTTTCTGTATGACTTTAGATCCTCCAAATGGTCCAGGGGCGCTGATATGCCCACAACAACAGCTCACTTTGCCTGCTGTGCATCACCTGAGGGACTGATTTACATTGCAGGGGGGAAGGCTAATGATGATAAATCTGAATTTGGGGCAGCGGTTTATGATGTTGAACAGAACATGTGGCAGTTGCTTCCTGATATGAATCAATCAGGAGGTTTTACTGGCGCGTTTCTTGATAATAAATTTTGGGTTTTGAAGGCCAACTTGCAAGAGGTTTTTGATGTAAACACAAGAACATGGGCGTTACAGGAAAGTTCATCGCAACATATGAATAATGGAAAGTTTGTGGCTGCGTTTGGAAAGATATATTCCTTTATGGGAAGAGAAGTTTGGGAGTACGACATTAAACAAAATGCTGAAAAGACGGTAGATTTACTTCCTTCTGAAGTTGCCATTATCTGGTGTGTTACTTTATGCAGAGACAAGATATTTGTGTGTGCTAGTGATGTAGGTGGAAGTGCTTCTTTATACTTTTATTGTCCTCCCATAGTAGAAGCCACAACAGTAAGGAAGGAGGAGCAGAGGTCAATTCGCATTCAAGGGCATCCAAGATTCAATGGCCGCTTTTTAAGAACAGGAACTGTGCAGATTTGAATGTTTTCCAAGGCCTTCTAAATGTCATTGTCACCGTAGAGGAATAGATATAAAGGTAGGTCTTCGCTTTGTTCATTTTGTTTTTGTTTTGTTTGTTTGTTAATAGTTAGGGATGGTTAGTTGGGTAATTGGAAGGTGGTCTATTTATATATTGTATTTATGTATATTATTGTATATTAATTTCATATTTAAAAAAATAAAAAAATAGATTTTTTAGGCTTTTATTGAATTTTTTGGAGATTTTTACCATTAAATGATAGCTGATTTATCATTAAGCTGCAATTGAAACTTATTTTTCAATGATTCAAAAGTTGTTTGCAACGTGAGACTTGTTTTAGGCTCAAATCTCATACTATATGTAGCCTATAGGCTAAATATAGATATTTTAATCATTTAAGACAATGTATTGCACAAATTTAATCAATTGGTGCACTTCAACTTTGCTTTGTTTTTATGTTGACATGTGATTAGTTACACCCTATTAACAGTAAGCAAACATACAACATTCTTAATGGTTGAATTTATGTGTTTATTTAGTAAGATTTTAGTTTCCAAAAATTGGAGTTTATATGGAGATTTTTGTTATTTTAATTTACAAATTATGTATTTGAAAAAGGTGTGATAATTAATAGTAAATGGATTTTACAAGAGTTTTGATGGAAGACAAGGAAGGTCCAATGGTTTTTTATATTTTTAATTCATAGATGGATTTAGTTGGGTTGTGGGTACATATTTATTCAAAGTTTCTCTTAATTATGTTGTTACAAGCATGATGGTATTTTATATTATCTATCAAGTGTTAGTTTTTAACATTTTTTTTTCCTTATGAATACAATTTTGAACAAGAGATTTGCATCTCTACCATTAGATAGTTGACTACAACATATTAAGTAACCATACACTTATAATAGAAGTCTCTTTCATCTAAAGTGTCATGACTCAAACTTGTTTTATCAAAATCACTAGGGACACAACCTAACCCTCATTGTTTGATAATATCCGTATCATATCTATTAAAGAAAGTTGGATGATAATTGAGAATAAATTAACTTTTAAAAACTTTTAATAAATTAAAATTATAGAAGAAATAAAATAACATAATAATATAAAAAGAATAATTTTAAATTAATTATAGAAAAATAAAATAGCCTTATATAAATACTTAATCTAAATTAATTAAATAATGTAGTAAATTTATCAATTAGAACTTGGAGGCCAATATTGGGTATGGTGGTTTAAAGGTGGTGTTGTTGTTCTTGCCACCAAGGTTCAAACCCCGTAGTGGTATTGTTGAGTGGTTGTATTGGGATAAGGTCCCCCATTTGTAACCTCATTGGTTCATAGCTCCGAGTCAAAAGCATTTACCCCTTGAACAAAAAAAATCAATTAGAACTGGGATAAAAATGCATACTTGGTGGGATTAAAAAATAAAATGAAATGAAAAAATGAAAATGGTGTCTTTGTTTTAAAGAAGATGAGATGAATTTGATTATAACAAATGGCCATTTCCTAATTTCTAAATCTGAATCTTAGACCAAAAAACAAGAAAACCGTGACATGAATTTTGTTCATATGTGTAAACCTAGGCATATCTTATACATGTGGCCTTGATCCCTATAACTATAGTTCTAGCCTCTTATATATAGTATTATCCCTTTAGTGAGCCCCAAACCTATGATTCTAAAAAAATAAATTGAACATGCAATAAAGATTGGCATGTACCTATACCTACATTTAGAAAACTTAGTGGCGTTGAGGAACACTATTTTGAACTTGGCATGCTCAAAGTTTTACCTTTGTAATGTCTCGATGACTAGTTAAATGATTTTGATAAAATTTGAAAGATGATAAGTAGTAAATGTAAAAAGAAATGATGTTATGATGGCATATCTTGGAACTTGGACAAAGTGCAAAAGTGATGGCATGACCTAGTGCAAGTACTAGTATTTTGGAACTTGTTGAAAATAAGGATACATATGCAACTGGAATAGCTAATGTAATTTAGTTCTCAAGAAGAGGGATGAATTATTTGAGAAGCATGAATTTTGTTTTGAGTGATTATGAATGATAAGGAGTGACCTTGGATGATAATTGAAGTTATCATAATTACCTAGGGATAATGTCCTTTAATAAGCACATAATTAAAAAAAAATTGAGTGAGAGTTGACACATAATGGCTAGTTGGAAGTAGTCAAGTTAGACTTAGGGTAAAAAATAGATTTTGTAATGACTTGAAATAAACAAAAATTCCTAAAAGATGTAGCAATAGTTGCATGAACACTAAAAATATGCTAGTGTTGGATCTAAATATATATTGAAATTTACTATGATATCATAAAAAAGACCATATATATTTAATCAAATTTTATTTATAATGTGTTCTTCCAAACACAAATACTTGCTGGAAAATAAAATAAAGCTTTCAACAAAAATACAACCTCTTGATGAGATTATTCTCAAGAAACCAAAGGGGTTTCATCCTCTATACCTAAATGCATGGATTTTTATTCTTGAATTGATAGTTGAACACAAGGCTCAAGCTAAGATAGATATTATATGAAAAATGGAAGATCTCGCATAGTCTAATGTAAGCTTCTCAACATATAGCACTAATAGGACACAAATTCGAATGTCACATTTTTCCTCTCCAAAATAACAATTAATAAATTAAAAATATTCTCCTAAAAATAATCCCCGATTTGTCATGAAGGTCAACTTCTAACTTGTTGTGCATGTTTTGAACACACGCCCCGCCAGGCAGGGACCCCCTTTTTTTGCTCTCGACAGGCTGCTTTGCTCCTGTCTTGTTTTGTGTGCCCCATTTTTCAAGCCCAAATTGGTCATGTGCCTTCAAATGATCAATTTCCCCTTACCAAATTCACCTACTTAGGGTATTCAAATCCGCGGAGAAATGAAGTCCCCCGTACTTTTTCTGCCCATTGTCTTGTTTCTGCTGACTTGGTCCCTAATTGCTTGATTCGCTTTTTTCCACATTTTTTACTTTGGGGCCAACTTTTTGGTGGATTTGGGATGTGTTTGGGGTGCCTAAGTGAACTGCCAAATTTTCTTCAATGTTCCGTAAAGTTTTAGAACTTTCCGGAATTCCCTTCCTCTTTGGTTGTTTTGGAAACATCTGTGGACCCCTGTCGGTCCGGTTTCCACATTTTTGACTTTGGGGCCAACTTTTTGGTGGATTCAGATGTTTGGGCCTTACTTGAACCGCCAAGTTTCATTAATGTCCGTAAAGTTTCGATGGTTTCGTAATCCTCCCAATTCTTCCTATTTGTCTGTTGAAAGATCCTGATCCCTCAACCGTCCATTTTTTACTTTGGGGCCAACTTTTTGGTGGATTTGGGATGTGTTTGGGGTGCCTAAGTGAACTACAAAATTTTTGTCAATGTTCCGTAAAGTTTCGGTGGTTTCAGAACTTTCCCTCAAGAATTCCATTCCTCTTTGGCTGTTTTGGAAACATCTGTGGACCCCTGCTGATCTGGTTTCCACATTTTTGACTTTGGGGCCAATTTTTTGGTGGATTTGGGATGTGTTTGGGGTGCCTAAGTGAACTGCCAAGGTTTTATCAATGTTTCAGAAAAGTTTCTGGTTTTAACTTTCCTCCGTATTCCCTTCCTCTTTGGCTGTTTGGAAACATCCGTGGACCCCGCCGTCCGGTTTTCACATTTTTGACTTTGGGGCCAACTTTTGGTGGATTTGGGATGTGCTTGGGGTGCCTAAGTGAACTGCCAAGGTTTCACAACGCTCCGTTTCGAAGCTTCGAGCTTCGGCCCCTCTTTGGTCAGAACATTCGTGGAGCCCCCGAGACTCCTACTGGAGCCCAACCCTCCAGGCCGGACTCCGCCCCTCTCAGAAGTCGCTTTGAACATTCAGAGCCTCGACGATCTCGGGTTTCGGAGCTCACCCCTCCGAGCCCGACTCTCCATGGCCGCTTCGGGACTCCATCCCTCCATGGCCATTTTGAATATCCGCGGACCCCTCACCGGTCCTGCTTTCCACATTTTGACTTTGGGGATAACTTTTTGGTGGATTTGGGATGTATTTGTGGTGCTTAAGTGAACTGCAGAGGTTTTGTCAATATTTCGTTAAGTTTCTGTGGTTTCAGAGCTTCGTCCCCCTTTGGCTGTTTTAGAACATCCGTGGAGCCCCGGCGACCCAGCCCCTCTGTGGCCATTTCCAGGACTCCGTCTCTCCATGGTCGTTTTGAACATCCGTGGACCCCCACTAGTCCGGTTTCCACATTTTTGACTTTGGGGATAACTTTTTGATGGATTTGGGATGTGTTTGTGGTGCTTAAGTAAACTGCCAAGGTTTCGTCAATGTTTCGTTAAGTTTCGATGGTTTTGGAGCTTTGTCCCCCTTTGGTTGTTTTAGAACATCTGTGGAGCCTTGGTGACCCGACCTCTGGAGCTTGGCCCCTCTGTGGCCATTTCCGGGGCTTCGTCCCTCTGTGGCCGTTTTGAACATCCGTGGAGCCCTAGTGACCCGGCCTCCAAAGCCCGGCCCCTCTGTGGCTGTTTTGAACTTCCGCTTTTTTTGAAATGAGTCCAATCTTGAGGAAGTTTTTCTGGGCACTCTTCCTTCCCCTTTTCCCATGCGCTATAATTGAAAAATCTCAGTTTTTCTATGTTTTGTGGGGTCCGGGAACTTCCCTTCTGGTTTTTTGTCCCTCGTTTGTTGTCTGCCCCCTTGGGCCCGCATTCATGTTTATGATCTAAATGGGCTCCAAATATGAATATTATGATCTTTTGATGATGCGTGGATGGATCTAACAAGGATTTTGAAAGATTTGACTAACGTTTTCCTTGATTTGTGTATGAAAGCACTTACAACACTTCATGTATGCAGGATTCAAGAAGCCTACTACAGGTCCGTCAGGAGACCTATCGAGAAAGCTGAACAAGGAATGTGCATAGCTCCTGTCACCATTCATTTCATTCCCACCTTTCCTCGTAGCACCCATCAACAGAGCTAGCATTAGAAGAAGGCTTGTGCCAAGGAGTTAAGGACAAAAATGCAACGGGGTGGCCTTGAAGAGAGCATAAGGGAGCTGTCTACCTGAATCAGGGGCAACCAATCCATTGATGCCAATCATCAACGGGCTCGTTTGATCCAAGGAAGAACACTGCAAACACATCAAGTAAGAAGGCGACTTTCATGCAGTTTCAACTACAGTAAAAGGGAAATCAGCTAAATGAAAAAACTGCTACAACACCTGAGCACTAGATGACAAAACAGGGAAAATACAAGAATGCATTTTAAATTGCTGAATATTGTGGGGTAGGTGAAACCTTAATGTAATTGAATCTGAGCCACTCATTGTGAATTAATCCTAGCCATTCATTCGGGCCTTGGAAAACTATAAATAGGGGCTTGCCCCTCATTTGTAAGGGTTGGAGAATTGTTGTAAAAAGCATTTGCAGCAATAAAAAAATAACATTGCATGATTTATGAATGTTCTCTTTGATTTTGCTCATCTTGCATGCATGGTTCTACCTTCTATGTTAGTTTTAGTATTAGTTTCTTGAATGGTTGTCATGATGGTGTTGTTGTTATAGTATTTGATGAGCTTCCAGCCCATATTTTTAGCACTTGTTGATGACAAGCTGCTGTGCAAAGTTAGCCTAGGCTTCTTTATGTCATTGTTGCAACCTAGTTCAACTGCATGTTCATGATGTGTATGTGTAATTTGAAAATCAACAAACCTTAGAAGATTGCACTGGTTTTGTGTAGCTATAGGTTTCTCTTGGTCAAACAAAACTTAGTTTAGGAAGCCTGTCTACTGTAGCAGCCACTATTGTTACTGTTCATTCATAGCTTAGGATTAGAACAACTTTCTTAACCCTTCTCCTTTTGTTATTTCTTTTAATCCTTGGTTAGAGTAGGATCCAAAGCATCACCATGAAGCTAAATCAGATGAATTTGATGAGTTTTAACTTGCTGTTTTGAGTGGACAACCACTGTTCATTCACTTCCAACACTTTGAAACTGCATTTGGAAACCCAACTTCCCATGCTTTGTAACTCATCTGTAAGACCGCCTTGTGATTCCGGCAAATCACATCAAACAACTGAGATATTCCAAGCACTGTCAAGACTTGACATTAGAGACCTTGGGATAGTGTTTTGCGATATGATTGTGGAAGATTGTCTTTCAAGAGAGGCAGTGCACCTACGCACTGCCTGTGTTGAGAAGTGCATAAAAAACACAAACAGAACTGGCGCTAGAAAGAGGGCATGACATGTTGGGGCTACAAAGCTGAAAGTTGGCACTTCGAAAAGAGCACTTTCAAAGAAAAAATCTGAGATAGGGAGATCTCTTTTAATGCTAAAAATCAAAAAATTCTGAAGGCAAGTAGAAGCTGAGTCAAAATGGAGCAACATGCACAAATCGACATCACTCAGCTGCATACAGATTTGAATAAGAGACTGAAGAAGCCATTGCAGCAATTCACGTTGCCAGATAGATGTCGGATCCATTGCACTCGTAGGCACAATGAGTTGGGGTGTCTAACTTTTTTGAGCAGAATTGAAAAGGTCTTGCAAGAAGAAATCCCCTTATGGGAAATCCATCTACCTTTAGCCCTTACAGACCCAGAGGAAGAATTGACAACCATGGCAGCCAAGGCGTTCAAGGAGCTGATCCAGAAACATTTGAGCAACAAGGATGGACCAAGATTGGAGGAAGTACTAATGGAAAGTTGGTGTAGATTTCACAATGCACCCCACTCTGAATTCATTTGGTTGTCATGCAAAAACATCATCGTTCAAGCCAAGGGTTGTTCGGACAAGTTGGAGTAGCCAACTCCCAATGAAGAGAAGTTATCCAATGAGGCAGAAGAGCTGTCAACATCCGAAGGACAACAAAGTAAGGATGAACCAAGAAATTTGATACAAGTTGATGTTGGAGCAACAAACATCGAAATTGAAAACCAGGAGGAAGAAGCAGATTTTACTAGGACATAAGGTGCCTTGGTGAAAAACTAACTGAAACTAATTTAGAAGGCCTTCCCTCCACCAATCGAAGGTAGTCCTCCACTCCAGAAGAAGAGCAATTGGTAGGTGACGATGAACCGATGAAGTCTGCAGCGGCGGATGTTAGGACAACCAACTCAAATGTTGAAAATCGGAAAGAGGAAAGGGATGACAACCTTGCAAAAATAGAAAATGATGATGAAGACATAAGTGAAATCAGACTGGAAGACCTCTCCTTCATAAACGACAGCGATCGAGAATCTGAAAATGCAAGTTCGGAGGAGTGGGAACAACCACTCGCCATGGTTGTCTACCGTCAAACTTCTTTTTCAAGTGATGATGAGGACCCAGTAACAGAAAGATATGGCCAACTCGTCTCTAGATTAGCAAAGGATTGGTTAGAGCTGAAATGCCAAGTGGATTTGGAGGTGCTACTACTGCCAAATTGGTGCAAACTTCATGATTCATCACACTCGGAGTTCACATGCGAACTGTGCCAAGAAGCCATCAAGCAAGCCAAAGAACAAGCAAGGCAGCCAAGTACTCGACCTCCTCTATTTGCTGCCCATATTGAAGAAGAAGACCAAAAGCCTGAATCAAGTGATGGCTTAGCTAAAGGTGGACCTCAAGAGGATGTTGGGGCAGCAATAGAAGGACAACAATACAGTCTCAGACTTCTGAGCGATGAAGTAGATCAAGCGAGAATGTTGTCCACCAGTCACCAAGAAGTTCTTCCTCTTGAAGAGCAGTTGTGTACCATGGACGATGGGATTTTTGGCGAGTCTTTGGAGGGAAATTGTGCAGTAGACTCTGGTCCCCTTGATAAGGTGCCATCAATTGATGAATTATTTCCATTGGGAGCTGCACTATGGAGGTATGCTCATGCCGAGGAAGAGCACATCCTAGAAGACAGTAGCGATGAATACATACTCCTTGAGCCCCCGAATAGTGATGCACTAGAGTTTCTAGATTGGGAGAGGAGCTCCTTCTCCATTTACAACGATAGTGAGCAAGAGGAAATGAGTGAACGTCATGATGAGATGCATGAACAACAAAGGGAAGAAGACAAAGGTGGTGGTGTTTTGATGGCTGCCAACAGACATGACATGCTCGGTCAATTACACGATTTAACTGGTGGTTCTTCTGCATTGATCGTTGCTGATCCTCCCTCATATTCAGATGGCTGCAATAGGATAGATTCGCGTGTGTCATCATCACATGACACTGAACATCACGAAAATAAGGCTTGCACCTAGGAAAGGAGATGGGACAACATGCTGCCCCTTGAAGATAGCAACCAAGAAGAGGTTTGGGCAACAAAAACCTAGGTAGATGAGGTGTACTTCCTCAAGGAATAACCAGTGGAGGTTGTGGATCCCACACAAAGATTAGAAGGGGTGTTTGCTTCCTCGTTCTCCTAGTCTTATGCAAGTTTAATGTCTGAAGTGTTGCACCCTCCATTGCGCCCGCTCGAGGCTATCGATGCAACGATCAAGGATGTTGTGCTTGCTCTCGACTATCCAATGCTGCCACCTCCATGTGACGACATCCAGGTTCTATCCTTCCTTGCCCCTATTATTTCTCATAACCGCACTTATTATTTTGATTATGGGAACGAAGGAAAACAAACATGTTTATGGATTAACCATGGGTTCAACGAGCCTCCTCAATTGCTGATTTTTCATGATGACGTTATTGAACTTGAGTGCTGCAATGTTGAACTTCCTTTTTCTGAATATAAAGATAAGTTTGCATGGTTAAGAATGATAATGATCGCTTGCTTGCTTGTGCATGCATTACGAAATCCAATGAGTGTTAATGTCAACTCGCCTTGCCTCAACATAGTGCTTTGTAAATATCTTTGTACATACCCCGTTTTGAGTAGTATAGGTTTCCTGTAAATACTTCGCTTTCCTGCTTTCCTTAGGTTAGTTGGTGTAGGTTGTTTGCTTTTTATTTTCTTTCGCTTTGCTGCTGTTTTGCTCGGGGTCCCTTTGTTTTTAGCTGGGCACATCTGTGCGCACAACAACCATACTTATCGCCTGGGGTTGTTCTATGTATTTATTTGAGAAACTCTAATCAAGTCTTCAGAGTGGATGGTGAAGGTCTTCTGTTAGTGTCAAGTGATCTGGGTGTTTGATTCAAAGAGGATAAGTTGTTGGTTTAATCCGACTCTCACATATTCTAAAATTTTATAGCTCTTACACATCTTAAGAATATGACAGTTACTGTAGGGCCTTTTGTGAAGTCTAGTTAAGTGAAAAATATAAAATTTTGCTTCAGCACCACTGTGATTCTCATCCCTGAGCGTGAGCTTCAATGCTTGCGAGTTGAAATAAAAGAGTTGAAAAGAGAAAAGAAAGAAAGAAAGAAAACATTGAAAATTAAAAGAAAGGAGAAAATTCAACTTTTCAGGGGTATCCGAGCAACTCTACCGGGGCTATCGACGCCTGGTTGGCAGTAGAGCAATATTCAGGAGAATCACAACGACAACCTCGTCGGGGCTATGGACGCCTGACTGGCAGCGAGACAATGTCTCAGATGCTTTTGGAATTAGAATAAACTACGCAGCTTAACTTGACGGAGCTTGGGTTCCTATAGCAACTGAAGGATGGGAATTAACACAATTGCACACACTTGGATTTTCAGCATACTAAAGGTTGGGTTGGCTAGTGGTTTTGATTCTTTGGTTGGGCGTCTAGTTTGTTTTCCCTAGTGTGAAGGTCAGAACCAGAGATTTTGGGTTCGTGATTCTAGTTTGTCATCAAAATGCTCTCGAGCATTTCCCCAACGAGTTGCCATTTATTGTGCATGTTTTGCACACACGCCCCGCCGTAAGCAGGGACCCCCTTTTTTTCGCTCTCGACAGACTGCTTTGCTCTTGTCTTGTTTTGTGTGCCCATTTTTCAAGCCCAAATTGGTCATGTGCCTTCAAACGATCAAATTCCCCTTACCAAATTCACCTACTTAGGGTATTCAAATCCGCGGAGAAATGAAGTCCCCTGTCCCTTTTCTGCCCATTGTCTTGTTTCTGTTGACTTGGTCCCTGATCGCTCGATTCACTTTTTTCCACATTTTTTACTTTGGGGCCAACTTTTTGGTGGATTTGGGATGTATTTGGGGTGCCTAAGTGAACTACCAAATTTTCATCAATGTTCTGTAAAGTTTTGGTGGTTTTAGAACTTTCCCTCTGAAATTCCTTTCCTGTTTGGCTATTTTGGAAACATCCGTGGACCCCTATTGGTACGGTTTCCACATTTTTGACTTTGGGGCCAACTTTTTGGTGGATTCGGGATGTGTTTGGGGTGCCTAAGTGAACTTCCAAAGTTTTGTCAATGTTCCGTAAAGTATCGGTGGTTTTGGAACTTTCCCTCCGGAATTCCCTTCCTCTTTGACTGTTTTGGAAACATTCATGGACCCCTACCGGTCCGGTTTCCACATTTTTTACTTTGTGGCAAACTTTTTGGTGGATTTGGGATGTGTTTGGGGTGCCTAAGTGAACTGCCAAATTTTTGTCAATGTTCTGTAAAGTTTCGGTGGTTTTGGAACTTTCCCTCCAGAATTCCCTTAATCTTTGGCTGTTTTAGAAACATTCGTGGACCCCTGCTAGTATGATTTCCACATTTTTGATTTTGGGGCCAACTTTTTGGTGGATTTGGGATGTGTTTGGAGTGCCTAAGTGAACTGCCAAAGTTTCGTCAATGTTCTGTAAAGTTTCGGTGGTTTCAGAACTTTCCCTCTGGAATTCCTTTCTTTTTTGGCTGTTTTGGAAACATCTGTGGACCCTTGTTGGTTCGGTTTCCACATTTTTGACTTTGGGGCCAACTTTTTGGTGGATTTGGGATGTGTTTGGGGTGCATAAGTGAACTGCCAAGGTTTCGTCAACGTTTCGGTAAGTTTCGGTGGTTTCAAAGCTTCGTCTCCCTTTGGCTGTTTTAGAACATTTGTGGAGCCTCGACGACCCAACCTCCAGAGCTTGGCCCCTCCGTGGCCGTTTCCAGGACTCCGTCCCTCCATGGCCGTTTTGAACATCCGTGGAGCCCCGGCGACCCGACCTTTGAAGCCTGGCCCCTCCGTGGCCGTTTTTGGGACTCCGTCCCTCCATGGCTATTTTGAACATCCGTGGACCCCCACCGGTCCGGTTTCCACATTTTTGACTTTGGGGATAACTTTTTGGTGGATTTTGGATGTGTTTATGGTGCTTAAGTGAATTGCCAAGGTTTTGTCAACGTTCCGTTAAGTTTCGGTGGTTTCGGAGCTTCGCCCCCCTTTGGTTGTTTTAGAACATCCGTGGAGCCCCGACAACCCGGCCTCTGGAGCGCGACCCCTCTATGGCCCCTTTCGAGACTCCGTCCCTCCATGGACGTTTTGAACATCCCTGGACCCCCACCGGTCGGTTTCCACATTTTTGACTTTGGGGATAACTTTTTGGTGGATTTGGGATGTGTTTGTGGTGCTGAAGTGAACTGCCAAGGTTTCGTCAACGTTCTATTAAGTTTCGGTGGTTTCAGAGCTTCTACCCCCTTTGGCTGTTTCAGAACATCTGTGGAGCCCCGACGACCCGACCTTCGGAGCCCGACCCCTCCATGGCCATTTTGAACATTCGTGACCCGACGGCCTCCGGAGCAGGGTCCCTCCGTGGCCGTTTCGGGACTCCATCCCTCCGTGGCCGTTTTGAACATCCGTGGAGCCCCGACGACCCGACCTCCAAAGCCCGACCCCTCTGTAGCCGTTTCGGGACTCCGCCCCTCCGTGACCGTTTTGAACTTCCGCTTTTTTTGAAATGAGTCCAATCTTGAGGAAGTTTTTATGGGCACTCTTCCTTCCCCTTTTCCCATGCGCTATAATTGAAAAATCTCGGTTTTGCTATGTTTTGTGGGGTCTGGGAACTTCCCTTCTGGTTTGTCGTCCCTTGTTCGCGGTCTGCCCCTTGGGCCCGCATTAATGTTTATGATCTAAATGGGCTCCAAATATGAATATTATGATCTTTTGATGATGCGTGAATGGATCTAATAAGGATTTTGCAAGATTTGACTAACGTTTTCCTTGATTTATGTATGAAAGCACTTACGACACTTCATGTATGCAGGATTCAAGAAGCCTACTATAGGTCCGTCAGGAGACCCATCGAGAAAGCTGAACAAGGAATGCGCATAGCTCCTGTCACCATTCGTTTCATGCCCACCTTTCCTCGTAGCACCCATCAACAGAGCTAGCATTAGAAGAAGGCTTGTGCCAAGGAGTCAAGGACAAAAATGCAATGGGGTAGCCTTGAAGAGAGCATAAGGGAGCTGTCCGCCCGAATCAGGGGCAACCAATCCATTGATGCCAATCGTCAACGAGCTCGTTTGATCCAAGGAAGAACACTACAAACACATCAAGTAAGAAGGCAACTTTCAGGCAGTTTCAATTACAGTAAAAGGGGAATTAGCTAAATGACAAAACTGCTACAACACCTGAGCACTAGATGACAAAACAGGGAAAAGACAAAGATGTATTTTAAATTGCTGAATATTGTGGGGTAGGTGAAACCTTAATGTAATTGAATATGAGCCGCTCATTGTGAATTAATCTTAGCCATTCATTCAGGCCTTGGAAAACTATAAATAGGGGCTTGCCCCTCATTTGTAAGGGTTGGACAGGTATTGTAAAAAGCATTTGCAGCAATAAAAGACATCATTGCATGATTTATGGATGTTCTCTTTGATTTTGCTCATCTTGCATGCATTGTTCTACCTTCTATGTTAGTTTTAGTATTAGTTTCTTGAATGGTTGTCATGATGGTGTTGTTGTTATAGTATTTGATGAGCTTCCAGCCCATACTTTTAGCACTTGTTGATGACAAGCTGCTGTGCAAAGTTAGCCTGGGCTTCTTTATGCCACTGCTGCAACCTTGTTCAATTGCATGTTCATGATGTGTATGTGTAATTTGAAAATCAACAAACCTTAGAAGATTGCACTGGTTTTGTGTAGCTGTAGGTTTCTCTTGGTCAAGCAAAACTTAGTTTAGGAATCCTGTCTACTGTAGCAGCCACCATTATTACTGTTCATTCGTAGCTTAGGATTAGAACAACTTTCTTAACTCTTCTCCTTTTGTTATTTCTTTTAATCCTTGGTTAGAGTAGGATCCAAAGCATCACCATGAAGCTAAATCAGATGAATTTGATGAGTTTTAACTTGCTGTTTTGAGTGGAAAACCACTGTTCATTCACTTCCAACACTTTGAAACTGCATTTGTGTTAATGGGATATAGCTTCGGTCAGATATAAATGATGATTGCTAAATAGCATCATCATCATTTATATGTGATCGAATTTAATCCTTAAACATATTTCTGGAAAATAAGTTATACGAATTTCTGATGATGATCGAAATTTTGCAAATCGGAATTCATTTCATATGATTGTTGTGTGTTAAATGATCTCATATTAGTTTAAGATTAACACTGAACTGTTTCAGTTGTTAAGGGAGCCCGCATGCTCAAGGGGCACGTCCTCTCATGAGATGCGTCTCTCCTTGAGGCGTGTCTCCCTCATATAAATGAGACCTATTTCCTTTATTTGCAGACATCGAAATCAATTAATGTTCTACAACAACACATTCAACATTAGTGAAAATAAATCTGAGTTAGAATATTGAGTAGAATTCTTACACTTAAAATTTCCTTATTATTTAGGCTCCTAGTCTGATTGAGATTTGGTTACATTTACATGGTATCAGAGCCAAGTTGTGTGAACCCAAATCAAATCTAGATATCAGATTGCTCTAGAAAATTCGTATTTTTAAAAATCGAATTCACATCACACTCTTCATTATGTCAAGTGTGATTAGATTTGAAGATCGTCTTGCAGTAGCAGACAACTTCACATCATGGAAATTTAGAATCATTGATGATACTTAAAGAGAATAAATTAGACTCACTTATGAGAGAAAATAAAAGGGAACCATAGGCTGATCTTGAGAAAACTCAATGGATTGAAAACAATGAAAAAGCCATGAAAATCTTAGTAGATGGAATTAGGGATCATATAGTTCCCATCCTATCAAAACATGAAATTGCATATCATATGTTCAAATCTCTTGAGAGTACCTATGAGATCAACAACACTAGTAGGACTCTTGCATTAAAGAGGCAAATCAACAATGCTCAAATAAACAAAGGAGAGTCCATTAATGCATACTTCATGAGGATCATTGAACTAAGGGATCAGTTATCCACAATTGGATATCAAATTGATAGCAAAGAGTTAACTCTAATTGCACTAGGAGGCCTACCAAACTCATGGGAGTCATTTTTTCAAGGAATAAGTGCAAGATCTAAACTCCCTAAGTTTGACAGGCTAAGAACTGACAACCTTCAAGAAGAAACAAGACTCTCCACAAAAGAAAATAAACAGAAGAACATAGATGAAGACATTCATGTACTCAACACATCATCTAATAAAAGGAATAAGAAAAACTCCTACAAGAGAGGATCTTTTAAAAGAAAGAGAAATTCCAATGGAAAGGGATCTTCTAAGAAGAAAGACATCTCTCAAGTGCAATGCTCTAGATGTGATCAATATGGCCACTATACAATGAAGTGTCCTGACAGATCAAAGCAACAAGCATCTCTTGCCAAAGTAGGAAAGACAAATTCAAATCATGAATCTGAGAACTTTGTGTTCTAGACAGCCTTATCTAGTCACGTATCTAACAATATCAACAACTGGGTGATTGATAGTGGTTCTTTGAGGCACATCACAGGGTTTAGAGAACACTTAGACACTATGACTGAAGAGTTTGATGAAGAAGTAACAATTGGGGATGATTCTATACATCAAGTAAAAGGGGCTGGAACTTGTTCCATCACATTGAAATCTGGTCTCTCCCTTCAACTCACTGGAGTCTTATTTGTACCTGGAATAAAGAGGAATCTAATATCCATCTCTGCCCTTGAAGACAATGGATATAGAGTTTCCTTTATGGATGGAAAAGTTCTAGCATGGCATAAAAACTCAACTATCAAGAAAGCCCTAACCATAGGTGTAAAACAAGGGTACCTTTACAAACTATGCACTAAAGTTAAACAAGCCCTTACCCTTGACACCCTTGACTCAAATGAGATTTGGCATAGAAGATTAGGACACCTTCATTTCCATGCCCTACCTTCTGTGGAAAAACTTGTAACAGGCTTACCTAAGTTAAAATCATCTCATGAAGGAACTTGTAAAGGTTGTGCCTTAGGAAAGAATACAAAGGGATCCTTTCCCAATAGTTTGAGCAAAACCCTAAATGTGTTAGAACTAGTTCACTCAGACCTATATGGACCCATGTCTATACCTTCTAAAGTAGGATTTCTATACTATGTCATATTTATAGATGACTTCTCTAGGAAAACCTGGATCTATTTCCTTAAGTGTAAAGAGTCAATAGAAATCCTCAAAAGGTTCAAAGAGTTCAAAGCACTTACGGAAAACTTCTCCGAGAAGAAAATAAAAACCTTAAGGACAGACAATGGGAAAGAATACACCTCTAAAATTTTTAAGGAATTCTGCATGAGTGCTGGAATTAAGAGGGAGTTCACAGTTGCCTACAACCCTCAACAAAATGGGGTTGCTAAAAGGAAAAATAGAACCATTGTAGAAGCTACTAAAGCAATGTTGCTTGACCAAAACATTGAAACCTTTTTCTGGGCAGAAGCCTCTAGGACTGCTGTCTACATCCAAAATAGATGTCCTCATTCTCATCTTGATAACAAAACTCCTGAAGAAGCCTTCATTGGCATAAAACCTGACATTAGTCACTTTAGGATTTTTGGTTGCCCTGTCTATATTCATGTGCCCAAGGAGAAGAGATTCAAACTAGAACCTTTCGGAAATAAAGGGATATTTATGGGATATAGTGAAACCTCCAAGGCCTACATGATATTCATACCTAGGCATAATCAAATTGAATTGAGCAGAGATGTTATCTTTGTAGAAGACATTGTATTCAAAAGGGCAAGAAGTTCTAGTGAGATAGAAAATTATTCCCCTAGGGTATTAGAAGTGGAACCTACTCCTGAGATTCAGAGGGAGTATCCTGAGGAAATTCCAAATGAACTTCAATCTACTTCAGAAGAGAATGCAAATGACACCAACAAGAAGAGGCCACTTTGGGCTAGAAAGATGATCAAAGAAGCTGAGAATCATGTAGCACCCAAAGGAACATTTAGGGAGTAAAAGACCCAAACGGTTCTCAAGCTATGTTGCTCTAATGAATGACATCATAAATTCAAAACCCACCAGTGTTTTAGAAGCCTTCTGACATCAAGCATGGAAGGATGCAATGATGGAGGAATATAAGTCCATTCTAAAGAATGATGTATGGGATATAGTGCCTAGACCGAAAGAGAAATCTGTTGTTTCTTCCAAATGGCTCTTCAAAATCAAGCATGCTACTGATGGCAGTATAGAAAAACATAAAGCACGTTTTGTGGCAAGAGGTTTTTCTCAAAAGGAAGGCATTGATTATGAAGAAACATTTGCACCTATTGCCCGATACACATCTGTAAGAGCAGTGATAGCCATTGCAACAACTAAAGGCTGGAAGATCCACCAAATGGATGTAAAAACTGCCTTCCTAAATGGAACCATTGAAGAGGAAGTATATCTAGAACAGCCCGAAGGTTTTGTGATACATAAACCTGACTCACATGTATGCAGACTAAAGAAAGCACTGTATGGACTTAAACAGGCTCCCAGGGCCTGGTATGAAAGAATTAACAGCTACCGCTTGGGACTAGGATTCTCCAAGAATGATGCAGACCCAAATCTTTACTTTAAGGTAATTAAAGGTGATATGTTAATAATTATTTTATATGTTGATGACCTACTGATAACAGGAGAAAATCACCTCATTGCTCAAGGAAAGAAGAATCTAACTTCATAATTTGACATGAAAGACTTGGACATTTTACACTACTTTCTAGGTTTGGAAGTTTGGCAGAAACCAAATGGCATCATACTAAACCAAGGAAAGTATACTATTGATATTCTGAAGAGATTTGGAATGCTGGATTGTAGACCCATTTCTACACCTATGGAAACCAACCTTCACAAACTGAAAGAAGCAGCTATAGAATCCAAGTGTGCAGATTCAACCCTATATAGACAAATGATTGGATCTTTGATGTACCTGGTTAACACCATACCTGATATTTGCTATGCAGTGAATGCTCTAAGCCAGTTCATGTGTGAGCCAAAGGAAATTCACCTTATGGCTGTGAAACATATATTGAGATATCTTCAAGGCACTATTGGATATGGTCTTCTTTACAAAAATGACCAACTAGATCTACATGGGTACTCTGATTCAGATTGGGCTAGAAGTGTAACTAATCAAAAAAGCACATCAGGGTGTTGCTTCAGTTTAGGATCGGCTATGATCTCCTGAATTTGCAGAAAACAGTCTTTAGTTGCACAAAGCTCAATAGAATTTGAATACATTGCAGCCTCTATGGGAGAAAGAGAAGCAATTTGGCTTTGTAAATTGCTTGTGGGACTCTTTGGTGAGCCCTTGAATCTTACAATTATTCATTGTGATAATCAGAGTTGCATCAAACTCTCTATAAATCCTGTCTTCCATGATAGATCTAAGCACATTGAGATCCCCTATCATTATGTAAGAGATATGGTAGAAAGGAAAGTGATCCAGTTGGAGTATGTTAGTACAAATGATCAAACTGGTGACATTCTCACCAAGCCTCTCTCCTGAATCAAGGTAGAGCACTTCAGGAAGAAACTTGGTATGGTTGAAATGTAATTTGATATTTATGTCTGAAATTCAAATTGTTTATTGTACTAATATATAAAGATGTTTAATGTGTAAACTCTTTTGTCATGTGTGTGACTCCATGACCTTATGGGCCTACTCCCCCTGTGTACATTATTGAAAGGTGACGATCTTTCTAATAATGAACACTTGTATTTGACATTGTAAAGTGACGACTCTATAATGATGAGTTGAACTATCATGATATATATCATGTGTCTTGATATATGTGGACATGTCATGATAGTATCTCTTGGACACTTTTGATGAATATCATGGGACTTGATATCATTTGAAGATCATTGTGATCCTTAAGAGATAATCATGGTGGATAATTATATATCCGTGGATATGCCATGAATAATGGTAGACATCATGTGACTTGATGTCAGTGCACATACCATAATGAAGATGTGTTATGAAGAATTTCATGTGACTTGACAATATTGAGAAAACATATCATATCTTCAATATCACGTGTGAAGGTGATATCTCCACTTGTTTGATTTGAAATATCTTCCCTAGCTAAGAGGGAGTGTTAATGGGATATAGCTTCGGTTAGATATAAATGATGATTGCTAAATAGCATCATCATCATTTATATGTGATCGAATTTAATCCTTAAACATATTTCTAGAAAATAAGTTATACGAATTTCTGATGATGATCAAAATTTTGCAAATCGGAATTCATTTCATATGATTGTTGTGTGTTAAATGATCTCATATTAGTTTAATATTAACACCGAACTATTTCGGTTGTTAAGGGAGCCTGCACGCTCAAGGGGCACGTCCCATGAGTGGACGTGTCTCTACTATGTGGAGACACGTCCTCTCATGAGACGTGTCTCTCCTTGAGGCGTGTCTCCCTCATATAAATGAGACCTATTTCCTTTATTTGCAGGCATCAAAATCAATTAATGTTCTGCAATCAGCACATTCAACATTAGTGAAAATAAATCTGACTTAGAATATTGAGTAGAATTCTTACACTTAGAATTTCCTTAGTTTTTAGGCTCCTAGTCTGATTGAGATTTGGTTACATTTACAATTTGCAAACCCAACTTCCCATGCTTTGTAACTCATCCGTAAGACCGCCTTGTGATTCCAACAAATCACATCAAACAACTGAGATATTCCAAGCACTGTCAAGACCTGACATTAGAGACCTTGGGATAGTGTTCTGCAATCTGATTGTGGAAGATTGTATTTCAAGAGAGGTAGTGCACCTATGCACTGCCTATGTTGAGAAGTGCATAAAAAACACATCAACATAACTCACCATTAATGAGTTATCATAAAATTTGTAATAAACCTATTAGGATTAAATGTCAACAGTCTCAAAGGTTACAACAACCTTTTATGTAAGCCACATTCCTATATGCACAAAATTATTTTATTTATTATTATTTAATTGGTTAATCTTATATTTCCCTAAACCATGACCCCTTTGTTAAAAATATTTTAAAATTATTATAAAAAAAGGATAGGAACCACATAGGATAATTAATTATAAAGGGACATTACAATTCTACCCTTCCCAAAATTGCTTACCCACAAGCAATGTAGAGTTGAGTTTTGAACAATCTCTTATCCCTCCCATGTAGCATTTTCTAAAGGTAGGATTTTGTAATGAATCAAGTATTATGTGATTGTTATATTTCTCATCTTCTTTACTTGTGTATCAATGATAGCATTTGGAACTAATACAAGTTCCTCTCATCGTCTAGGGGTGGTAGATCAAGTGATGATGTAATATGTTGGGAAAGTTCCTTTTTAGGCAAGAAACATGAAAAAATATATGATTCTAGTTGCTTGATTACAATACTAGCTCATAGGCCACTACACCAATCATCCTCAAAGCTCTATATTATCATAGAAACAAAATTTGATTTTATCCCTACTTCATTTAATGGGGATATGTCTATAAGGTTGCAAGCATAGAAAAATGATATCTCCAACCTCAAGTGATATCTCAGTATGGTGTTAATCAATGTGGTTTCTCTCTCACTCAAACTATGGTTTCCCTCCTTCAACCCTTTAACTGAATCCATAAGTATTATACCTATTTGGGTTAGATTACCCAATCTTCAATTTTGGGAAGTTTTAGTTTTTTAATCTATTGGGAATGCTCTTGGTTCTTTTTTATAGGAGGATGCTTCATCGTCAAACTTTGGCCATACCACTTTTTCTTGCATTCTTGTGGACATTGGCACCTCCAAGGACTTTCCTAGGGATATTGTCTTGCTTGTTAGGGATAGGTCATGGACTCATACACTTGATTATGAAGGTTTTTGCTTTTGCTATAGGAGATTCTTTGCAATTGGAAATCTTGCTTTAGATTGATAATGCTCTCATCGCAAGAAGGGTGAGATGAATTGGTGGAGGAATACCCTCCATGAGCACTTGATTGTTAGTGATTTTGATTCTAAGGATGATGAGTTGGTAGTGGATCCTATCCTAGGGCTATCAAGACTTTAGAGATTTCTCCTAATGGGTCATCTTCTCAAGGCCCAACTTTGGCTACTCCACCTTCAGACCTCTTAGTGTCAAGAGTTGAGGCTATAGATCATGCTTTGTTAGAAGCTTAAGTGTAGCTTTTAGTGCCCTCTTCTACGCTTGTGAGAGCTAAATTTGGGTCTTTACCAAAGGCTTTCCTTCCCCTCTCCTCTCATTCTAAGTCTTTGGAGGATGATGGTTCATGGAAGATTGTCCAAAAAAGAAGAGAGGTATTCTTAAACACACTTGTGTCTCCCACACCTTGGTCAAAGGTGCTCAAAGTGCTAGGAAGGGGCCTAGGGTTATGTAGGTGGCCTTCCAAGTTTGTTGTGTTGGCAACTTGGCTACAAAAGTGTAAAAGGTTTTAGGTCCTTTCAAAAGTTTCTTGTTTTTGGGTTTGTGTTCTCTTTTTTGGTGTGAGGAAGCTTAGCTACAATTTCATGTTTGTCTAGCTTTACGCTAAGTGGCATTTATTGTTTAGGGTATTGGGGCCCCTTCAAAACCCATATTACCCATTTAATAAAAAAAAATAACTTGTTACTAAAACTTGTTTTCACATAGCATCCTCTTTTCGCTTAATTGATTAAATTTGCCTAGCTATTTATTTAATTGCATCATTTTCATCTATTAACCTAATTGACCTAATTATGTAAATTCATCCCCTTTCGTGCTAACATTTCATCCTATTAAATTAAATAAATTAAAATATTTAATTTAAACCCCAAAGTCCTCTTATTTAATTAAATAACCCTAAGTTATTTAATTAAATATCATACACTTTCCCCTTTTCATTAAATAAATAAATTATTTAATGAATATCCTAATTCCCCTAATTTGCATAATCGAAACTTTATTTAATTATCAAATTACTAATTAAATCTAATCCCCCCACTTGCAAGGGAATATTCCTCCTTCACACATTCCTCCATAAAAGGAATATTCCCATGGAATATTCCTTTGCACAATTAAATTTGGTTTTAATTAACTAAATATCTAATTTTTCTCACCCATGAGAATATTCTCTTTCTTCACTCATTTGGCAAAAGAGAATATTCTTTTTTGAAACAAACTATCAACAAGACTTCTTTTGCAAGTTTTGAAAGTGTGTTTGTTTGGATGAATGTGATCCCTTGATTAAATATCATCTTGCATCCTCAACCCTTGATAGGAATCCATGACCCATGCCTCCATCTTCCTTCCATTTTGACCATTGATTAACATTTTCAATCTTAGCCCTTCATTTCTCATTTGTCCTCCTATAAATAGGTCACTATTTGGAGACAAATGGATCCATCTTTTAATAGTAAAATCATGCTGTTAAAAATCACTTTCATCTTGTACTCATATTTCATGTTTTAGAAAGCATTTTTAAGTTAATTTATTGCATCATATTAGCTTAGCTTCCATTAAAGGCTTCCATGGTAACATAGATGCATACATTTAGCATATTTTAATTAGGGTTAGAATTTTTTTAGCTTAAAATCCATTTAGATTAGCTTTGCATGTACCCATATCGATCATCTTAGCCTATGTCATATTAAAACTATTAAAATTGGTGATTGGTCATAACGTGGCCAATTATCATCCAATGTTCATCAAACTTGTAATTTTGGACACCCATTTTGGATAAGTTTTGGATAATATTTGTTGCACATTGCTTGTTGTCAGTCGATCTTCAAGTAATGTTATAGGGAAACCCACCTAGGTCTTGCAGAGCCTAACTTGAGTAGAGAGTAATCATTTAGCAAAGGTGGTTCTTTGTCAGTTGGCCAATAGCTTGAAGTATTTGATCATAAGACTTGGAAAACCTTTAGAAGACTTTAGGCCTTCAATTAGAAACACCAACAAAACCAAAGTGTTTTCATCCATTAATCTCTAAATCCATGGGTTTTTATCCGTGAATTGATAATTGAACACAAGGCTCAAACTAAGATATTATATGAAAAATGGAAGATTCATCATAGTCCAACAAGATCTTCAATATATAGCACCAACAAGACACAAATATTAGTGTTGCATTTTCCTCTCCAAGATAACAATTAATAAATTAAAAATATTATCTCCTAAAAATAATCTCTAGTTTGTCATGAAGTTCAACTTGTAACACATCATTAATGAGCTATCATAGAATTTTTCATAAACCTATCAAGATTAATGCCAATTGTCTCGAAGGTTACAACAACCTTTTATGGAACCCACATCCCCATATATTCATGGAATTATTTTATTTATTATTATCTAATTGGTTTCTTCTATTTCCCTAAATCGTAACCCCTTTATTAAAACTAATTTTAAATTATTATTAAAAAATGATAGGAACCACATAGGCTAATTAATTAAAAAGAAACATTACAAGGCTGCCTTTGCCAAAATTGGTTGCAAATAAGCAATGTAGAGTTAGGTGTTGAAAAATATCTTATCCCTCCCATATAGCATCTTCTAAAGGTAGGTTTCTCCAATGAATGAAACTTATTATGTGATTGTCCTATTTATCATCTTCTTTAGTTGTGTATCAATGATGGTATTTGGAACTAATATAAGTTCCCCTCATTGTCTAGGGGTGGTAGACCAACCAATGATGTAATATGTTGGGCAAGTGCCTTTTTTAGGAAAGACATGTGAAAAATTATGAATCCGGTTGTCTATTTGCAACTCCAACTCATAGCCCACTTCACCAATTATCCTCAAAACTATATTATTTGTAGGAGAAAATTTTGATCTTTTTATCCCTATTTGAACATTTAATGGAGATATATGTATAAGATTGCAATCATAGAAAAATGATATCTCCAACCTCAAATGATATCTCAATATGATGTCAATTAGTATAAAGCTTCTATTGATTCTGGGCCTACTGTAAATGATCTTTAAGTGGTCTTAGAATGTCTTGAAACTATGCCCCACCAAGCCACCAACTTCTAGTACACCCTACTATTGGTGAACACCAAATCAATGAAGATTAGTGTGCATTATATGCATACAATGCCATAAACAAAGTCATGTTAATGGATATATGATGGCTAGTGTTTTAGAAATAATCCTAGGTGTAACTACTTGAACCATGCTACATGTTGATTCGTTACATAATTTATCAAACATCCTTCATACCACTTATTCAATGTATTTGTCTATCCATCTATTTGTGGATGATAACTAGTACTGGGAGTTTGTTTAGTACAATAAAATGAACCAAATCCTACCAAAAATAATTGAGGAATCTAATATCCCTATCACTACCAATGTTCTTAGGCAAACCATGAAATCCAAACACTTATGTAAAAAATAAATTAGCAAACAAATGTGCTTCAAATTATATAGGGATGGAAAAGAAGCGTCCACACTTAGTTAACCTATCCACTAAAGCACAAATGTATTTTTTGTCATTTACCTTAGGGAGGCTTGTGTTGAAATCAATTGACACTCTTTCCCACTTTTGACCTTGGGAATAGGAAATGGCTATAGCAACCATTAGGAAAAGCATGATTTGATTTATTGTATTGATAGGTTATACACTATTTGTTAATCTACAAATAAAAGAAAAAAATAAAGAATAAATATAAAATCTTGGCGTAGAAAGCTACTTATAATGGATCATTAATTAGAATTATGTAATATCAATTGAGTTATGTATAGACGAGAAAAATACTTATGATCAAGTATATATTTTATCTTTATATTCAATGAAAATATGATTAATTGGTAAAATGAGATTTGAATTTTCAACAAAAAACACATGTATCATAATAGATAAAAGTTATTTGTTGTTTTACATTAAAAAAAACACTTATGTCTAATATGATATTGGTGTTTAAATAATTTATATCCAAAATAAATATCATGCATATAAAAAAAAAGAGCAAATAAAAACATCTAAAAAAATTCAACTAATTTCCTTATAATTGTTTTCTCATCATAAAAAAATTCAACTAATTTCCTTATAATTGTTTTCTCATCATATTGTTACATTTTAAGAAAAAAAATAGCTTGAACTTTATAATAATGGAAGATTAAAAAGGAGAGTTGTTTGAAAAGATAGAGTAGGACCTTGAAAGAAAGGGAAGTGGATATATAGAGAAAAAAAAACAAGGGTTGATAGAACAAAGAATTGAGAAGCTATTTTAAATTCTATCATTAATGATAATATAAGTTGGAAAATGTTTAAATGGGGTTTGAGGCAAAGAACTAGATACATTATTGTAGATAGTCATACTATAAGATATGTTTTATATGATTATTGTTAATTGTCATTGACAATTGTGATCTTTCTACATTGCTTTGTTTTTTTTTTTTTTGTGGTCATGGTTTCATTGTCAAAACTTTAACTAGAATGTTTCTATTTGCACAAGATATCATTAAGAAAATTAGAATTTTAGCTTTGTGTTGTTATAATTTTTGAAAAAAAATAGCTTTTAATATGTGTTAATCAAAAATATTTATTTACATTTTGTATAATTCTTAATTGTTTTGTTGTGGGAGCTACACCTTAAGTCAAATTTAAGTTCAACTTACTAGATGTAGTGAACTGCACATTAGTCCACAATTATATTATACTAACAATACTTTATTGCTAAAACTTTTTGTCACATACTGTCATCTATTCCCTCCAAGATGGTGACAATAAGAGCACTATTGTATTATCCTCAATTCATTTTTAGTTGTAGCAACCTATCAACATGCTTCAAATTGAAAAATAATTGATCTTTATTATCCCCAGTAATGAAAGCAATCATATAGAAAGAGACAGATGTAATATAAGTCTGAAAAAAATGTCTTTAAAGCCATATTATTATATTCAATAGAAATACAATATGATTATATTATTATTATATTCAATGATTTACTATTGATTTAGAATAAAGATGCCATTTTTAATTTATTATATTTAAAACTATTCTTAACGAAAGCTCAAGGTAGAATAAAAACTTTAATTATTGTGACTTTATTTATTAATATCTATATCATCTGTCATATCATTTAAAATTTAAATATAAATAAAATATCATGATCACAAAGCTATTGGCTGCCCATGAAATCTAAATAAAATATCATGATCACAAAGCTATTGGCTGCCCATGAAATCTATGGTCCAATTGCAGGCCAGAGATTAACAACATAGCTGGCATCCAATGAAATCACCACTGCAGTGTAAAAATTACACAAAACAAAAAAGTCTTGTTCTTGCAGAGTTTTATATGAGAATTGACGAATCCAAAGTAGATGGCGTTTTCAAGTGGAATTTGATACAGTTGAAATATCAGGTGAAGAGGTGGAATTGACAGAGAAATTGAACAGGCGGTGGAATATAGAACGGGTAGCTTGTTTTAACAGGCGGTGTGCAGAGAATTCTAATATATATTTAATCTATATATAGATAACCATCACGAAAAGTTTGCTTGACAGAAAGCGTGAATCGTCAAATTCAGGCCCTGCGTGAGATTCTAAAACCCTACACCATATCTGTGGCACAGGTTTCAACTATATCAGCTTGTAATTGAGATTTTCATACCCTTTGTTGTTTCCTTTTGATAATGGAGGGTTTATTTCCAAACCTTCCAGAAGAATTAGGTCGTGAGTGTCTGATGAGGGTTTCATACCAATGGCACAACCATCTCAGAGCTGTGAATAAACGGTGGAGAGATACAGTGAACAGCCATCGGTTCTATCAAGACAGGAAACGCCACGGCATGTGGGAGCAGATGATATGTCTGATTCAAGACAACAGAAGTGTATTTTTGTACTACCCTCTCAAAAACTCATGGGAAACACTGCCTCCGGTTCCAATCGTGTCAGGATTCTGCGGGTGCTGTAGTATGTGCCTTTGTGTCAACCAGAAGCTAATCATCATAGATGGTTCTGTAGCAAGAACAAAAACGAAAATTCACTCTGTTTTTCTGTATGACTTTAGATCCTCCAAATGGTCCAGGGGCGCTGACATGCCCACAGCAACAGCTCACTTTGCCAGCTGTGCATCACCTGAGGGACTGATTTATATTGCAGGGGGGAAGGAAAATGATGAGAAATCTGAATTTGGAGCAGCGGTTTATGATGTTGAACAGAACAAGTGGCAGCTGCTTCCTAATATGAATCAATCAGGAGGTTTTACTGGCGCGTTTCTTGATAATAAATTTAGGGTTTTGAAGGGCAATTTGCAAGAGGTTTTTGATGTAAACACAAGAACATGGGCGTTACAGGAAAGTTCATCACAACATATGAATAATGGAAAGTTTGTGGCTGCGTTTGGAAAGATATATTCCTTTATGGGAAGAGAAGTTTGGGAGTACGACATTAAACAAAATGCTGAAAAGACGGTAGATTTACTTCCTTCTGAAGTTGCCATTGTCTGGTGTGTTACTTCATGCAGAGACAAGATATTTGTGTGTGCTAGTGATGTAGGTGGAAGTGCTTCTTTATACTTTTATTGTCCTCCCATAGTAGAAGCCACAACAGTAAGGAAGGAGGAGCAGAGGTCAATTCGCATTCAAGGGCATCCAAGATTCAATGGCCGCTTCTTTAGAGCAGGAACTGTGCAGATTTGAATGTTTTTCTTCTTAATGTCATTGTCACCGTAGAGGAATAGACATATAGGTAGGTACTCGCTTTGTTCATTTTCATTTTCTTTTTTGGTTAATAGTTAGGGATGGTTAGTTGGGTAGTTGGAAGGTGGTCTATTTATATATTTCATTGTATTTATATGTTATTGTATTTTAATTTCATATTTTAAAAATAAAAAAATTATAATAGATTTTTCAGGTTTTTATTGATATTTTGGAGATTTTTATCATTAAATGGTAGCTGATTTACTATTAAGTTGCAGCTGAAACTTGTTTTTCAATGACTCAAAGTTGTTTGCAGGTGTGAAACTTGTTTTTAGGTTCAAATCTCACACTATATGTAGCCTATCGGTTAAATATAGACATTTTAATCATTATAATACAATGTATTGCACAAATTTAAATAATTTGTTTGAGTTTGAATCTATTGGTGCACTTCACCCTATTAACAATAAGCAAACATATGCATTCTTAATGGTTGAATTTATGCGTTTATTTAGTAAGATTTTAGTTTCCAAAAATTTGAGTTTCATATGGAGATTTTTGTTTTTTAATTTAAAAATTATATGTATTTGAAAAAGGTGTGATAATTAATAGTAAACCGATTTTACAAGAGTTTTGATGGAAGACAAGAAAGGTCTAATGAATTTTTATTTTTTAATTTATAGATGGATTTAATTGGGTTATGGGTATATATATTTATTCAAAGTTTCTCTTAAGTTGTTACAAGCATGATGGTATGTTATACTATCTATTAAGTGTCATTTTTTAACAATATTTTTTTCTTTCTTATGAATACAATTTTGAACAAGAGATTTGCATCTCTATCGTTAGATAGTTGACTACAACATGTTAAGTAAGCATACACTTATAATAGAAATCTCTTCAACTAACGTGTCACGCCTCAAACATGTTCTATCAAAATCACTAGGGACACAACCTAACCCTCATTGTTTGATATTATCCTATATTATATCTATTAAAGAAATGTTGGATGATTAATGGAGAACAAATTAACTTTTAAAAACATTTTTAATAAATTAAAATTATAGAACATAATAGTTTTAAAAAAACAATTTTGAATTAATTATAGGAAAATATATAAATACCTAATCTAAATAAATTAAATAATGCATTAAATTTAACAATTAGAACTTAGATAAAATGCATACTTGATGGGATTTTAAAATAAAATGAAATGAAAAAAATGAAAATAGTATCTTTGTGTTAAAGAAGATGAGATTAATTTGATTACAACAGATGACCATTTCCTAATTTCTAAATCTGGATCTTAGACCAACAAAACAAGAAAAATATAACATATGAATTTTGTTCATATGTGTAAACCTAGGCATATCTCATACATGTGGCCTTGATCCCTATAACTATAGTTCTAGACTATTATATGTAGTATTATCCCTTTGGTGTGGCCCCAAACCTATGATTCTAAAAAAAAAATTGGACCTGCAATAAAGATTGGAATGTACCTATACCTACATTTATAAAAGTTAGTGGTGTTGAGGAACACTATTTGGAACTTGACATGCTTAATTAAGTTTTACCTTTGTCATGTCTCAATGACTAGTTAAATGATTTTGATAAAATTTGAAAGACGATAAGTAGTAAATGTAAAAGGCAATGATGTTATGATGGTGATATCTTGGAACTTGGACAAAGTGCAAAAGTGATGCCATGACCTAGTGCAAGTACTAGCATGATGGACATTGACATCTCCAAGGATTTGCCTAGGGATATTGTCTTGCTTGTTAGGGATAGGTCATGGACTCATACACTTGACTATGAAGGTTTTTCTTTTTCTACAGGAGATTCTTTGCAATTGGACATCTTGCTTTAGATTGCCAAAGCTCTCGTCACAAGAAGGGTGAGACGAATTGGTGGAGGAATACCCTCCATGAGCACTTGATTGTTAGTGATTTTGATTCTAAGGATAATGAGTTCGCAGTGGACCATATCTTAGGGCTATCAAGACTTTAGAGTTTTCTCCTAATTGTTCATCTTCTCAAGGCCCAACTTTGGCTACTCCACCTTTGGACCTCTTAGTGTCAAGAGTTGATGCTATAGATCATGCTTTGTTGGACGCTTTAGTGTAGCTTTCAGTGCCCTCTTCTACACTTGTGAGGGCTCAATTTGGGTCTTTACAAAAGGCTTTCCCTCCCCTCTCCCCTCATTCTAAATCTTTGGAGATGATGGTTCATGGAAGATTGTCCAAAAAAGGAAGAGAGGTATTCTTAAACATACTTGTGTCTCCCACACCTTGGTCAAAGGTGCTCGAAGTGCTAGGAAGGGGCCTAGGGTTGTGTAGGTGGCCTTCCAAGTTTGTTGTGTTGGCAACTTGACTGCAAAAGCGTAAAAGGTTTTAGGTCCTTTCAAAACTTGCTTGTTTATGGTTGTTTTTGGGTTTGTGAAATTTTTCTTGTCAGTCAGCTTAGCTACAATTTCATGTTTGTCTAGCTTTACACTAAGTGACATTTATTGTTTAGGGTATTGGGGCCCCTTCAAAAGCCATATTACTCATTTAATAAAAAACAATAACTTGTTGCTAAAACTTGTTGTCACATAACATCCACTTATGACTATTCCCTCCAAGACAGTGAGAATAAGGACACTATTATAATATCCTCAATTCATTTTTTAGTTGTAACAACCTACTAACATACTTCAAACTGACAAATAATTAATCGTTATTATCCTCAATAATGAAAACAATCATACAAAGACAGAGAAGTGCAGGGGATAAGTCTCAAAAATCTTGAAGGAAAAACTTCAATCACTTCTACAAAGATTTCACGTGTTTAATTTGTTTTGTTTAAAATCAATCAAAATAAAAATTACAATTCATCTAGAAGAAAATTTAACATTCAATTTGTTTTATGTAATATTTTATTGTGATTGTGTTTATTTTTTATCCATATTATTATATAGACAAATATTTAATCTATTCACTCATTATATAGTTTATTATTCAATTAGAATAATAATACAATTTGTAATTTATTCTGTTTAAAACTGTTGTTGACTGAAGAAGAAATTTAAAATAATTGTGAAAGATGAAATTTTTAAATGACTAAAACTCTAATTATTAATACTCATAGATTTTATATTATCTTTCATATCATTTAAGATTTAACTATAAATAAATTATCTATTTCTTCACTGTGATCCCAATTCTATTGGCTCAGGTCAGATATTAACAACATAGCTGCCATCCAATGTTGCAGTGTAAAAATTACACAAAACAAAAAAGGCCTTATTCTTGTGGAGTTATATATGAGAATTGACAAATCCAAAGAAGAGACGTTTCCAACTGGGACAGGAATACAGTTGAAATATCAGGTGATGTGGGGGTAGATGACCCACACCCTCTGTCAAATCTCTGTTGGGAATTATTGACATGGAAATTTGAGCAGGCAGTGGTATATAGAAAGGGTAGCTTGTTTTAAGAGGCGGTGGTAGATAGCAGATAAAGTCATCGTTTGAGGGAAAGTCTGCCATGAAAGTCTTACAGTTCAGGGTGACTCAAGAAATATGAGAGATCATAAAAGTATTGCCCATATTTGTGTTAACTGTTTATAGTAGTAGTCTGAGAAATAATTGGGTAAATCATTTTAGTTGTAAAATGCAGTCATAATTTTAGGAAGATTGGAAAAAAACCCTTTGCCATTTCGGTGGCACAGTTTATATTGAGTTTCAACTATATCAGCTTGTAATTGAGATTTTCATACCCTTTGTTGGGGTTTATTTCCAAACCTTCCAGAAGAAATAGTTCGTGAATGTCTGATTAGGGTTTCATAACAATGGCACAACCATCTCAGAGCTGTGAATAGACGGTGGAGAGATACAGTGAACAGCCATCGGTTCTATCAAGACAGGGAACACTACGGCATGTGGGAGCAAATGATATGTCTGATTCAAGACAACAGAAGGGTATTTCTGTACTACCCTCTCAAAAACTCATGTTAAACACTGCCTCCTGTTCCAATCGTGTCAGGAGTCTGCGGGTGCTGTAGTAAGTGTATTTGTGTCAACCAGAAGCTAATCATCATAGATGGTTCTGTAGCAAGAACAAAAACGAAAATTCACTCTGTTTTTCTGTATGATTTTAGATCTTCCAAATGGTCCAGGGGCGCTGATATGCCCACAGCAACAGCTCACTTTGCCTGCTGTGCATCACCTGAAGGACTGATTTACATTGCAGGAGGGAAGGATAATGATGATAAATCTGAATTTGGGGCAGCGGTTTATGATGTTGAACAGAACAAGTGGCAGCTGCTTCCTGATATGAATCAATCAGGAGGTTTTACTGGCGCGTTTCTTGATAATAAATTTTGGGTTTTGAAGGGCAACTTGCAAGAGGTTTTTGATGTAAACACAAGAACATGGGCGCTACAGGAAAGTGCATCGCAATATATGAATGATGGAAAGTTTGTGGCTGCATTCGGAAAGATTTATGGGAAGAGAAGTTTGGGAGTACGACACTAAACAAAATGCTGAAAAGACAGTAGATTTACTTCCTTCTGAAGTTGCCATTGTCTGGTGTGTTACTTTATGCAGAGACAAGATATTTGTGTGTGCTAGTGATGTAGGTGGAAGTGCTTCTTTATATTTTTATAGTCCTCCCAGAGCAGAAGCCACAACAGCAAGGAAGGAGGAGCAGAGGTCAATTCGTATTGAAGGGCATCCAAGATTCAATGGCCGCTTTTATAGAACATGGACTGTGCAGATTTGAATGTTTTCCAAGGCCTTTTTAATGTCATTGTCACGGTAGAATGTTAGATATATCCTCACTTTATATTTTAGTTTTATATTTGTTATAGTAAATCACACTCAATATAAATGGAAAATAATTAGCAATCACATCTTGGTATGCAATGGGTATGCCGAAGAGGTGTGGAAGGTCAATTAGGGAAAAAATTGGTCTATTATTTGCATATGTTTGTGAAGTACATGAGGTCAATTGGCAGGTCATTTAGCAAATGTTGTTGTTTGTGCAACAAAGGTCTTAACGGAGAAGTGATTGCTTAAAATCAACTATGCATCCACTTACATGGATCTAGACATGAATAAAACAAAACCTTTGATTACCAACAGACTCATGTTATGTTTGCAATAGGGAGAGAGAGAGAGAGAGAGAGAGAGAGAGAGAGAGAGAGAGAGAGAGAGAGAGAGAGAGAGAGAGAGAGAGAGAGAGATAGAGGTGGAAGAAAAATATATATAGAGGGAGAGAATAAGAGAGGGAGATATAGAAAGATGAAGATGGAGATATGAAGTGATATGTAGAGAGAGGTAGAGAGAGGGAGATATAGGATAAAGAGAGATGAAGGGATAGTGAGATAGAGATAAGAGGGAGAGATGGAAGAAGAAATATGGAGAGACAGATATAGAGAGGCAAAGAGATATAGATATAGAGGTCTAGGAAGATGGAGGGAGAGAGGAAGAGAGGTGGATGGATAGAGAGAGGGAGACATGTCTAGAGATAGAGGGGGAGAGAGGAAGATAGAGGTAGAGATGAATATAGAGGGAGAAATAGATAGAGAGGTAGAGGGAGGTAGAGGGAGAGATAAAGATCGAGAGGAAGAAATGCATATATAGAGGGAGAGGGAGAGGGAGAGATGGAGAGAGAAATATATGGTTAGATAGAGTGATAGAGAGATATAGATATAATGAGATATGGAGAGGGAGAAAGAGACAGAGATAGAGACACAAATAGACAAAGAAGTAGAGGTAGACAAATAGAGATGGAGAGAGAGATAGAGAGAGGGAGAGAGAGGGAGTGAGAAAAAGGGAGAGTTAGAGATGTATATGAAAAGAAAGAGAGAGAGAGAGATATAGATATATGGGAGGATAAAGGGAGAAAGAGGTAGAGATAGATAGATGAATAGGGGGATGAGGAGGAAGCAAGGGAGGGAGAGATGGGGAGAGATAGAGAGAGAGGGAGAGAAAGGGAGAGAGATAGGTAGAGGAGGGAGAAATATAAGAGGGGAGAGGGAGAGAGGGAGAGAGAGAAGAGAAGAGTGGGGAGAGGTCAGTTTGTATTGAAGGGCATCCAAGATTCAATGACTGCTTCTATAGAACAAGGACTGTGCAGATTTAAATGTTTTTCAAGACCCTTTTAATGTCATTGTCATAGTAGAATGTTAGATATATCCTCACTTTATATTTTAGTTTTATATTTATTATAATAAATCACACTTAGTTAAATATATAGCACCAATAAGATACAAATGGAAAATAATTATTATGAAAAATGGAAGATCCTTCATAGTCTAACAAGCTCTTCAATATATAACATCAATAAGACACAAATTCTAGTGTTGCATTTTCCTCTTCAAGATAATAATTAATAAATTAAATATATTATCTCATAAAAATAATCTCTAGTTTGTCATGAAGGTCAACTTGCAACTCATCATTAATGAGTTAACATAGAATTTTTCATAAACCTATCAAGATTAATGCCAATTATCTTGAAGGTTACAACAACCTTTTATGGAACCCACATCCCCATATGCATGAAATTATTTTATTTATTATTATCTAATTGGTTTCTCCTATTTCCCTAAATCATGACTCCTTTATTAAAAATATTTTTAAATTATTATTAAAAAAAAGATAGGAGCGACATAGGATAATTAATTAAAAAGGGGTATTACAAGTCTACCCTTCCTAGAATTGCTTGCAAATGAGCAATGTAGAGTTGGGTGCAGAAAATTTTCTTATCCCTCCCATGTAGCATCTTCTAAAGGTAGTTATGTGATTGTTCTATTTATTTTCTTCTTTAGCCATGTACCAATGATGGCATTTGGAACTAATACAAGTTCCCCTCATCATCTAGGGGTGGTAGATCAACTAATGATGTAATATGTTGGGCAAGTGCCTTTTTTAGGCAAGACATATGGAAAATTATGAATCTAATTGTCTATTTGAAACTCCAACCTATAGCCCACTTCACCAATCATCCTTAAAACTCTATTATTTGTAGGAGAAAATTTTGATCTTTTCAGCCCAATTTCACTTAATGGAGATATTTTTATAAGGTTGCAAGCATAGAAAAATGATATCTCCAACCTCAAATGATATCTCAGTATGATGTCAATTAGTATAAAGCTTCTATTGATTTTGGGCCTTCTGTAAATGATCTTAAGTGGACTAAGAATGTCTCAACAATACCCCACCAAGCCACTAGCTTTTAGTACACCCTACTATTGGAGAACACCAAATCAATCAAGATTAGTGCAATATATCCATGCAATGCCATAAATGGAGTCATGTTAATGGAGACGTGATGGTTAGTGTTTTAGAAATAATCCAAGGTGTAACTACTTGAACCATGCTACATGTTGATTTGTGACAGTTTCTCAAACATCCTTCAACCCACTTATTCAATGTATTTGTCTATCCATTTGTTTGTGGGTGATAACTAGTGCTAAGAGTTTATTCGGTACAATAAAATAAACCAAATCCTACCAAAAAGAGTTGAGGAATCTAATATCTCTATCACTACCAATGTTCTTAGGCAAACCATGAAATCTAAACACTTTTGTAAAAACTAAATTAGCAAACAAATGTGCTATAAATTCTATAGGGATGGCAAAGAAGCGTCCATACTTAGTTAATCTATCCACTAAAGCACAAATGTATTTTTTTGTCATTTACCTTAGGGAGGCATGTGTTGAAATTGATTGATACACTTTCCCACTTTTGACCTTGGGAATAGCCAATGAACATCCATATAGGAAAAGCATGCTTTGATTTATTCTATTGATAAAATTATACACTATTTGTTACATTAATTATCTACATAGAAAAGAAAAAATAAAGAAAAAATATAAAATATTGACACAACACTTGTAACTAGTTTATAATTAGAAAGTTGCTTATAATGGATCATTAATTAGAATTATCTAATATCAATTGAGCTTTGTATAGACAAGAAACACACTTATGATCAAGTATATATTTTTGTAGACATGTAAAAATAACTTAACACTTATCGCACAACCTAAATGACATTTTCTCATCATCATCATTATCACCTAATATCACTGCATTTCACATCAAGAACATCAAAAACCCTAATTTCCTCTATTAATTGAATAATATTACATTATTTAATTAATTCACTTTTTCATCACTTTTTGACTAATTAAATAAATTTCATTTATTTAATAAAGTCCTAATCTAAATTTATTCCTCCTAATTAATTAAATAACATCAATTATTTAATTATGTCGCTAATTTACCCCATTCCCCTAAGTCAATTAAATTATTAATACTTAATAGTTTAATTAAATCACTTTCCCCTAAATTTGAATAAATGAATAAATTATTCAAACATCATTCAAAAAGGTCAAAACAAAGAAATACAACTTTGTTTGCAAAAGTCAAACATGACTTGCATGTTCAATTCAAAAAGGTTTAATTAATTAATTCAAATTAATTAATTATCCTCACCCACTTTCATGATTGAGCAAATTACAATCCCCTGATTGCTTGCTCTGATTGGTTGACTGATCCATCTATTCTTCAATCCTATTGAAGGCTCAACATGATTTCTTCAATCCCACTGGAGGCTCAATCTATTTCCTCAATTCCACTAAACACTCAAATTGATTTCATCAATCACACTGATTACGTAATCAAAATCCATTGATTCTTCCAATCTATTTCCTTTCAACATATTTTGACCATTGATTAGGATTTCCTACTACACAATCTTGATTGTTCATTTCGAAACAAAAAATCTATATAACAATCATCTTCATCATAAAAAACGATCGGATAATGTTGAAATCACAATCAATTTCTTGAAGAACTTTGACACACATCTTCGATCAACACACACATTTGGAGCTTTTGCAACACATCAATGGAGGCTTCACATTGATACAACAACAATCCAAAATCATTGCGAATACACTTCGACACGGGATGGTAACGCTACATTTTATGTTCTCTCCTTTGATTGCATTATTTGATTTCGTTTATTTGTAGTTTCATTTTGTGAGTAATGGGAATGAATATACTTCTTTCATTTGAATTTAGATTAGTTTAGTTTAATTCATGTTTGATTATCTTATCGCAATACCGATTCCCCCCTTACACATTCTAGCATGCCCGGTCGGACCATGGTCCTTAACACTAACGTTTCTATGAGTTTTAATTGGGTAGTTGCAGGTTCTAGAACACAGATGCACTTTCCAGAAATGCACTTGAAAATTCTTCACGCAAAAAGCTATAGGAAACTCACGCGGTTGCTCTTTCATTCTTGCCGCATTCACCCTTTTTCTAACTGCTTTTGTTTTAGAAATAGGGCCGCTTTTGAAAATCTGGACCGCTTTTGCACATGACAGGTCCACAGTTGAGTTTTTGGACCACTTTGCTTCCAAAAACAAGTTCGTAGTCACACTCAAAAGGGTCGCTTTTGATTGATTTGCACGCTTTTGCTCTGTTATTTTTTATTTGAAAATCTACAAGTGATTTTTCGATTTCTAATGCTAACGGTTGTTTGGTTTGAAAGTTTGAAAGGTGTTAACATTGTTTATGCAGGGTTTTGCAGGAGCATGGCATGTGTTTATCCAAGAACAAACTGACAATTTTATTGTAGAGAAGGAAAACGGTCCAAGTCCAAACTTTTTTGAAGCTTTCATCGTTTAGGAAAATTTTTAATTTGGTGCTTTAAAAAAAATCTTTCAAAAAGTTTTCTAGTTTATAATTTTTTTTTATTTCAAGGTGCTTTAAAAGAATCTTTCAAAAGCTTTCTAGTTTAATTTTTTTTGATTTGGTGCTTAAAAAGGACTTTTCAAAAAACTTTCTAGTTTAGAGAAATTTTCGATTTGGTGCTTTTAAAAAAGAACATTCAAAAAGCTTTTTAGTTAAAACATCTTTCGATTTGGTGTTATAAAAAATGAACCCGGGCACAAACTTACACACTTCATTTTGGTGTTCTAAAAATAAATTTCAATTTTTTTTTCGTAGATTAGAACAACACTTTACTTTTGGTACTCTAAAATGGAATGTTCTATTTTGACCAACGCTTTCATTATGTTGACGGAACGAGCAATTTTATTTTGTTGACCACTTTATGACAAGGATTGTTAGAAACACTCAATTTTGAGCTTAAAACTGAATAAATACATTCTAACTTGCATACTACTATCTATTTGTTTGAAATCTAGAATACTTCACTTTGGTGCACATAAAAACAAATTGCTATTTTGTACACATTTCGTTTCCTTTTTTTGGATAGCGACACTCGAGGGGCTTAAAAATAATATTGCAATGGATTGTATACTGTGTCTTCCATGTTTGGCAAACTAAAGTGTCTATCCTCTCCCCTTGTGTCTTTTGGAAATCTTGGGTGACAAAAAGAATGTAGCGCCCTGCCACGCAACCCTAGGGGAAGTTGCAAATCACCACACAAACAAACTAATTTTTTTATTTATTAAGAACAATTAATATGCAAGTTCACTAACCATTGCCAACCAATCCCCTAAGGTTACGAGACTGAGTTACATAAACCCAAACAAGAAACATGAAATATAACCAACATTTAATTACTTAACAATTAAGAACGCATACATTCCAAATAAGATTAATTACATTAAGTATAATAAATACCACATGATTTAAATAACAATAATTTACAATAAGATTACAACGCTCATTCCTCGAATGAAATAAAATCAATAAGTATAATTACATATTACAAATTCCACCTCGATAACAAATGAGGGGTAATAAAATACAAGATTAACTGAATGAATTAAGCAAGGAAGAAACTAGAACCCACGAGCTCTCCAACTGGAAATCTCATCCACACGAACAAGAAGAAACCCAATAGATTAAAGTGCACGTTCCACCCAACCATGTGATACCTAAAGGCTCACCCCCCGTGCTAGGAGATAGTAACTAGGAATTCCTAAACAAGACCATCTACCACTAGACACAGGCTATTACATAATTGAACTGAAAAGGATACAAGTACAACATCACTTAACACTGTAAAGGTTACAATGCTTGCAGAGAACAATGATTATGTACACCATCTGTACACCACACAATATCTGACTGACTGTTGACATAGGAAGAGTGTCATACATAAATTGCCATGAGTTACCCTAGCTCAACCTTCCTAGGCTACCAGACCCCCATCTTGGGCTACCCTGGCTTGCCTCTACCGGCAGCCAAACCCTCATGCAAACTATGCATCTCGTCTCATCTTGAGCCTTAACAAATGCTTGATTCAAAAGAGAGGCATTCATTATCTTTATTAGTGTGAAAGTTCCCCATTGATTCTTTTAAATTATCACTTGATTAAACCCTAGGTGAGTTACCCTGGCACCCCTTTGTGTGCCAGACCCCCACAAAGAGCCACTCTCCTATCGACAACACAACCACGGTACAAAACCACAATCCAATGGGTAAACTTGAGAAGACGACCTCTCCAAACCAATGAGGCAACAAATAAAGAAAACTCACTCCAGCCACTGGAGGGAACAACAATACAAAACCCTCTCCAACACTGGAGGCTACAAAGGTCAAAACCCTCTCCAAACTCTAGAGGCAACAACACATAAACCACTCCTAATCCAAAGGAGGCACAACCATCCACGTTCGTGAAAACCATGTGAGACAACATGATACAACTCAACAATTTTCTCAAGGTGATTTGCAAATCAAACCATGACATGAAACATCCCAAACTAGAGAACTCCTCTGGAAGACTTACTAGACAATTAACCCCATTTTCCCAACATCGAGAAAGAACGAAACATTATTTAGAAAGCATTTAATACAACTCCATAACTAATGTTAGGGTTTCCTAAACCCAAGCCAACCAATAACATAGTGCATGTATTCAATTAAATAATTAACAATATTTGCACACTCAAAAGTAAATCAAATTACTTGGGCAACATTAAGGAATATAAAATTAACAATTTAATTCTATTTGCTCAATCATAGATAAGGATTAAAATAATTTTTATAAATACAACCATTTGCTTATAACATCCACTTTTAAATAAAGCATTTGATTATTAAAATCAACTTTTAAAATAACACATTTGATTATCTAAAAACCTTTTTTTTTTTGCCTCTATTAACACGACAATAACATCTTGAAATAACCTATATTTAAATCTAATCATAAGTTAAATATACATATAAATGTATATACAAATATATATGTGTTAAATATATATTTATTGTTTAAATATATTAATATTTTTAAATCAACTAATTTAAAATTCCATATTACAAATTATCTTAACATAAAATGCATAATATCTAAACATTATATATATATTTCCACAATATATACATAATTATAAAAAACTATATTTAAACAATATTATAATATATATACATATAATATATATATATTATATTAAGTATATAATATAATATATTAAAATAAAACTAAATTTTAAAAATAAAAAATAAAAAAAAAGAATACCACGACTCATGCTGCTGCGCAGCCCCCAAACCCCCATAAATGAGGGGCACAACCCGTTGGAGGCTGCTACGCAGCCCTCCCCACAGGCGCGGCTGCATGGGCAGTGCAGCTGCCTACACAGTCGCCTCCCATGGGGGCGGCTGTGTAACGGACCCTCCCTTCCCCTACCCCCTCCCCCCAACACTTATTTTTTTCTTATTATATTTTATTCACAAATAAAAACGCGTTTTGATTTTTGGGCGATTTCCCAGAAAGGAAAAACACAGAGCTTTTTCACCAGACCTTTAAAATCCATAAATATGAAGATATATATATATATATAGTATGTATATGTATGTATATATTATTATATATACATAAATGTATATATTATATATATAAATTTCTTAGCTTACAGACAAATTGAAGAAAATTTTCACATAAACAAAATACCTAGCAATTTTAAATTCATAGAATGATAATACAACAAATGGTTTAAATTTCAGTTTGATAGGAAGATTTTCTTTGGATTTTCCTTCAATTTTCCATTTTAAGATTCTTGTATTGATTTCCTTTTTCCAAAATTCCAATAATCTTGCAAGTATTGAACAAATTTCACCTGGGTTTCATTGAATTTAAACAACATTTTAAAGATTTCCAAATAGCAAAACAAAGATTTGAAACTTATTTCAAAATGAAAACATAAATAAAGGAGGAACCTGATTTTTTTATCCACAAATAGAAGGATTCAAATGGTGCTTTCAGATCTTTTTCCAGCCCACCAAGAAATCTCCTTCCTTCTTCAAGATTTCCAAGAACAAAAGCCAAATCCTTGCTCCTCTTTTTCTTCCACCATTTCAAAATTAAAAACCAAAATGAAATAGCAAAATGCTCCAAATAGAGTTTCCCCAATTTGGTCAAACCCCTAAAATATCCCCACCCACTAAATTTATTGAACAACTTGGAGATATTTCCAATTTTCTTTTAAATTTAAAACAATTTTACTTTCTATTTCAAATCTCATGCAATTTCAAAATTTCTTACAAAATTAAAGCATTTCAAAGTTGCAAAGAATTTATTTTTATCTATAGTTTCAAAAGTGAAATTTGAAACACATTTTCATTTATTTATTTTAATTTAACTATAACTATCCAAACATGATTTCTACCTTTATTTTAATTAAATCTTAATATTCAATAATGCGAAAACAACTACTTTATTTAATTTACCACCATTAATCCAATTAATCAATAAATTAAATCTAATTTTATTAATTAAATCAAATCAATCAATAAAATAAATAGTGTTTAAATATTGTAACGAAATACATTTAAACATCATTTTAACTACACCTGCCATTCAATAATCTTTATAATAAGAAATTAAGTAAATACTCAAGGTGAAATGGACCAAATTAAAACAACTAACTCGACAACAACCTGACAACACACTATGACTAGGGTGACGACTTGGCACGGAAAACCTAGCTACTATCTCCCAATCGATTACCGTTGGCTATTGGACACGCTCAAACCTGTGAACCAGGTGGAGTCGATGTCATGTACCTGTCAACTTGCGAACAAATAGTACATCGAACATGCATATATATATAATATGATCAAACACACCGTGAAGAGGAAGTCTCAGAATCGTAGGGCACTCACGAGCGAGTGATACAATCCCATCCCCTTCACCAATACACAATTACTAACTGATGATTCTAACATCAATGATATGATCAACAATATAAAACATCGTTAAATCAATTATCTTATAAGTTAATCCAAAACATGCCATAAAGATAACATCAGAATAAAATAACATCACATTAAAATATAACATTCACATCATTTAACAATTGCGATCAAAAGTAACCAAGTTCCAAAGTCACATCATAAACAAAACAAAGCATTCAAAGAAAACACTGCCGATCAAAGAGCCAAAATGGAGGGGTGTTACATCCTCCCCCTAGGGTCAGGCTTACTCCTGGAAGCCTGCTAATACCCCTAGTACAAACTCAATAAAATCTCACATAATCAATGGTTCATAAATTGAACCACTCCATACCTCAATATAAAACAACAACCCGTGCTATAATCAACACAACCAAGCACACTGTTAAGCTATACAATCAACATGGTGAAGCAACCACCAACCACATCTCCAAAACACATAACCATGGATTAACATACATAATACACATATGCACCAATACACATCACCGAGGATAATCACAAGGCCACACATAATACGATAACATTACAATGTTTACTCAAGACAAGGTATGCAGCATTATCACTTCAACATTCATTTAACATTTTGCATTTTGAATCCAGGTACAATAATTTAACATCTACATGATTTCTTAAGACTCAAAAATAAAGTTGGGGACTATAGGCCTCCCCAACAAGATGTACCTATTATGCAATTATCATTATCATGCAATGGTTTCACTAATCCCTTTTCTCTAAACTTTTACTTACTGCAAAATGATTTTTTTATTCATATTATACATTTTCCATAATTATGAATGCAACTTGGGGACTTAGCTCCTTTACCCAAGGTTCGATCTAATAAATCAACCTTCATGAATACATAAGCATTTTCTCATAAGATATAGCATACCATGGTTTCCATACACCACACACTCAAGGACGAGCATCCTCGTTTAACCAATGGGAAGAGAGAGAAGACAAGAAATATTTACAGTTCTAACATAGACACAAATGCAATCATGGTTTCATCATCACACAATCACATTCACACAAATGCATCAATCATATGAGAGCATGCACAAATCTCTATGAACTAACAACATGATCATTCATTTTATATTATCATATTTCATAATTTTTATACAATATAACATGCAGAAGCAACTCCAACACCACATAGGGTCAATCAGACAATCACTTGCACAATGAGGTAAAGCACAAGAAGACATTCTAGGGGCGAAAATAACAACAAAACTGGTTGTCGTCCACCACACACAACACACCAAATTCACACACTACACAATTGTCCATAATGCATTCTTCCAGTGGAAGGATATTGGTGCATTGTACACTACACCGAGGATCCTATCCTTTCCACTAGTTTCCTGCACCATTGGACTTACACCACGTAACAACAACTTTTGGGTAGACAAGTGAGATCAACCCAAAAGGAAAACATAAATAATGAACAAAGCACCTAGGTCAACGCCATGGCTCATAGTGCCCAGAGTATAACCTATGCAACAACAACTTAGTGGGTTCCACCTTATTCCAGAGTGCCCAGCGTTTAAACTTGGGCTTTGATACCATGTGTAGCACCCTGCCACGCAACCCTACGGGAAGTTGCAAATCACCACACAAATGAACTAATTTTTTTTTATTATTAAGAACAATTAATATACAAGTTCACTAACCATTGCCAACCAATCCCCTAAGGTTACGAGACTGAGTTACATAAACCCAAATAAGAAACATGAAATATAACCAACATTTAATTACTTAACAATTAAGAACACATACATTCCAAATAAGATTAATTACATCAAGTATAATAAATACCACATGATTTAAATAACAATAATTTACAATAAGATTACAATGCTCATTCCCTGAATGAAATAAAACCAATAAGTATAAATACATATTACAAATTCCACCTCGATAACAAATGAGGGGTAATAAAATACAAGATTAATTGAATGAATTAAGCAAGGAAGAAACTGGAACCCACGAGCTCTCCAACTGGAAATCTTGTCCACGCGAACAAGAAGAAACCCAACGGATTAAGGTACACATTCCACCCAACCATGTGATACCCGAAGGCTCACCCCCCGTGCTAGGAGAGAGTAACCAGGAATTCCTAAACAAGACCATCTACCACTAGACACAGGCTATTACATAACTAAACTGAAAAGGATACAAGTACAACATCACTTAACACAAAGGTTACAATGCTTCCAGAGAAAAATGATTATGTACACCATCTGTACACCACACAATATCTGACTGACTGCTGACGTAGGAAGAGTTTCATACATAAATTGCCATGAGTTACCCTAGCTCAACCTTCCTAGGCTACCAGACACCCATCTTGGGTTACCCTGGCTTGCCTCCACTAGCCGTCGGACCCTCATGCAAACTATACGTCTCGTCTCATCTCGAGCCTGAACAAACGCTTGCTTCAAGAGAGAGGCATTCATTATATTTATTAGTGTGAAATTTCCCCATTGATTCTTTTAAATTATCACTTGATTAAACCCTAGGTGAGTTACCCTGGCGCCCCTCTGTGTGTCGGACCCCCACAAAGAGCCACTCTCCTATCGACAACACAACCATGGTACAAAACCACAATCCAATGGGTAAACTTGAGAAGACGACCTCTCCAAACCAATGAGGCAACAAATAAAGAAAACTCACTCCAGCCACTGGAGGGAACAACAGTACAAAACCCTCTCCAACACTGGAGGCTACAAAGGTCAAAACCCTCTTCAAACTCTGGAGGCAACAACACATAAACCACTCCTTCCAAAGGAGGCACAAACCACATAATCCACTCCTAATCCAAAGGAGGAACAACCATTCTCGTTCCTAAAAACCGGGTGAGACAACATGATACAACTCAACAATTTTCCCAAGGCGATTTGCAAATCGAACCACGACATGAAACATCCCAAACTAGAGAACTCCTCTGGAAGACTTACTGGACAATTAACCCCATTTGCCCAACATCGAGAAAGAATGAAACATTATTTAGAAAGCATTTCAGACAATTCCATAACTAATGTTAGGGTTTCCTAAACCCAAGCCAGGCAATGACATAGTGCATGTATTCAATTAAATAATTAACAATATTTGCACACTCAAAAGTAAATCAAATTACTTGGGCAACATTAAGGAATATAAAATTAACAATTTAATTCTATTTGCTCAATCATAGATAAGGATTAAAATAATCTTTATAAATACAGCCATTTGCTTATAACATCCACTTTTAAATAAATCAATTGATTATTAAAATGAACTTTTTAAATAACACATTTGATTATCTAAAAACCATTTTTTTTTGCCTCTATTAACATGACAATAACATCTTGAAATAACCTATATTTAAATCTAATCATAAGTTAAATATACATATAAATGTATATACAAATATATATATGTTAAATATATATTTATTGTTTAAATATACTAATATCTTTAAATCAACTAATTTAAAATTCTATATTACAAATTATCTTAACAGAAAATGCATAATATCTAAACATTATATATATATTTCCACAATATATACATAATTATAAAAATATATATTTAAACAATATTATAATATATATACATATAATATATATATATAATATATATAGTATAAAATTAATATATATAATATATATATTATATTAAGTATATCATATAATATATTAAAATAAAACTAAATTTTTAAAAAAATATATAAAAAAAAGAAAACCACGACTCATGTTGCGCAACCCCCAAACCCCCATATATGAGGGGCACAGCCCGTGGGAGGCTGCTACACAGCCCTCCCCACAGGTGCAGTTGTGTGGGTAGCGCAGGTGCCTGTGAGGGCAGCGGCGCTGCCTACACAGTCGCCTCCTATGGGGGCGGCTGTGTAGCGGACCCCCCTCCGCCCTCCCACACTTATTTTTTTCTTATTATATTTTATTCACAAATAAAAACACATTTTGATTTCTAGGCGATTTCCCATAAAGGAAAAACACAGAGCTTTTTCACCAGACCTTTAAAATTCATAAATATGAAGATATATATATATATATATATATATAGTATGTATATGTATGTATATATTATTATATATACATATATGTATATATGTATATATATAAATTTCTTAGCTTACAGACAAATTGAAGAAAATTTTCACATAAACAAAATACCAACAGTTATAAATTCATAGAATGATAATACAACAAATGGTTTAAATTTCAGTTTGATAGGAAGATTTTCTTTTGATTTTCCTTCATTTTTCCATTGTAAGATTCTTGTATTGATTTCCTTTTTCCAAAATTCCAACAAGCTTGCAAGTATTGAACAAATTTCACCTGGGTTTCATTGAATTTAAACAACATTTTAAAGATTTCCAAATAGCAAAACAAAGATTTGAAACTTATTTCAAAATGAAAACAGAAATAAAGGAGGAACCTGATTTTTTTCTCAACAAATAGAAGGATTCAAATGGTGCTTTCAGATCTTTTTCTAGCCCACCAAGAAATCCCATTCCTTCTTCAAGATTTCCAAGAACAAAAGCCAAATCCTTGCTCCTCTTTTTCTTCCACCATTTCAAAATTAAAAACCAAAATGAAATAGCAAAATGCTCCAAATAGAGTTTCCCCAATTTGGTCAAACCCCTAAAATATCCCCACCCACTAAATTTATTGAACAACTTGGAGATATTTCCAATTTTCTTTTAAATTTAAAACAATTTTACTTTCTATTTCAAATCTCATGCAATTTCAAAATTTCTTACAAAATTAAAGCATTTCAAAGTTGCAAAGAATTTATTTTTATCTATAGTTTCAAAAGTGAAATTTGAAACACATTTTCATTTATTTATTTTAATTTAACTCTAACTATCTAAACATGATTTCTACCTTTATTTTAATTAAATCTTAATATTCAATAATGCCAAAACAATTACTTTATTTAATTTACCACCATTAATCCAATTAATCAATAAATTAAATCTAATTTTATTAATTAAATCAAATCAATCAATAAAATAAATAGTGTTTCAACATTGCAACTAAATACATTTAAACATCATTTTAACTACACTCGCCATTTAATAACCTTTATAATAAGAAATTAAATAAATACTCAAGGTGAAATGGACCAAATTAAAACAACTAACTCGACAACAACCTGACGACACACTATGACTAGGGTGACGACTTGAAACGGAAAACCTAGCTACTATCTCCCAATCGATTACCGTTGGTTACTGGACACGCTCAAACCTGTGAACCAGGTGGAGTAGATGTCATGTACCTGTCAACCAGCAAACATAGAGTACATCGAACATGCATATATATATAATATGATCAAACACACCGTGAAGAGGAAATCTCAGAATCGTAGGGAACTCACTAACGAGTGATACAATCCCGTCGCCTTCACCAATACACAATTACTAACTGACGATTCTAACATCAATGATATGATCAACAACATAAAACATCGTTAAATCAATTATCTTATAAGTTAATCCAAAACATGCCATAAAGATAACATCAGAATAAAATAACATCACATTAAAATATAACATTCACATCATTTAACAATTGCAATCAAAAGTAACCAAGTTTCAAAGTCATAGCATAAACAAAACAAAGCATTACAAAGAAAACACTACCGATCAAAGAGCCAAAATGGAGGGGTGTTACATCCTCCCCCCCTAGGGTCAGGCTTACTCCTGGAAGCTTGCTAATACCCCTAGTACAAACTCAATAAAATCTCACATAATCAATGGTTCATAAATTGAACCACTCCATACCTCAATATAAAACAACAACAACCCGTGCTATAATCAACACAACCAAGCACACTGTTAAGCTATACAATCAACATGGTGAAGCAACCACCAACCACATCTCCAAAACACATACCATGGATTAACATACATAATACACATATGCACCAATAGACATCACCGAGGATCATCACAAGGCCACACATAATGCGATAACATTACAACGTTTACTCAAGACAAGGTATGCAACATTATCACTTCAACATTCATTTAACATTTTGCATTTTGAATCTAGGTACAATAATTTAACATCTACATGATTTCTTAAGACTCATCAATAAAGTTGGGGACTATAGGCCTCCCCAACAAGATGTACCTATTATGCAATTATCATTATCATGCAATGGTTTCACTAATCCCTTTTCTCTAAACTTTTACTTACTGCAAAACAATTTTTTTATTCATATTATACATTTTCCATAACTATGAATGCAACTTGGGGACTTAACTCCTTTACCCAAGGTTCGATCTAATAAATCAACCTTCATGAATACATAAGCATTTTCTCATAAGATATAGCATACCATGGTTTCAATACACCACACACTCAAGGACAGGCATCTTCGTTTAACCAATGGGAAGAGAGAGAAGACAAGAAATATTTACAGTTCTAACATAGACACAAATGCAATCATGGTTTCATCATCACACAATCACATTCACACAAATGCATCAATCATATGAGAGCATGCACAAATCTCTATGAACTAACAACATGATCATTCATTTTATATTATCATATTTCATAATTTTTATACAATATAACATGCAGAAGCAACTCCAACACCACATAGGGTCAATCAGACAATCACTTGCACAATGAGGTAAAGCACAAGAAGACATGCTAGGGGCAGAAATAACAACAAAACTGGTTGTCATCCACCACACACAAGACACCAAATTCACACACTACACAATTGTCCATAATGCATTCTTCCAGTGGAAGGATATTGGTGCATTGTACACTACACCGAGGATCCTATCCTTTCCACTAGTTTCCTGCGCCATTGGACCTACACCACGTAACAACAACTTTTGGGTAGATAAGTGAGATCAACCCAAAAGGAAAACATAACTAACGAACACAACACCTAGGTCAATGCCATGGCTCATAATGCCCATAGTATAACCTATGCAACAACAACTTAATGGGTTCCACATTCTCCCAGAGTGCCTAGTGTTTAAACTTGGGCTCTAATACCATGTGTAGCGCCTCGCTACGCAACCCTAGGGAAAGTTGCAAATCACCACACAAACAAACTATTTTTTTTTTATTATTAAGAACAATTAATATGCAAGTTCACTAACCATTGCCAACCAATCCCCTAAGGTTACAAGACTGAGTTACATAAACCCAAACAAGAAACATGAAATATAACCAACATTTAATTACTTAACAATTAAGAATGCATACATTCCAAATAAGATTAATTACATCAAGTATAATAAATACCACATGATTTAAATAACAATAATTTACAATAAGATTACAACGCTCATTCCCCAAATGAAATAAAACCAATAAGTATAATTATATATTATAAAATTCCACATCGATAACAAATGAGGGGTAATAAAATACAAGATCAGCTGAATGAATTAAGCAAGGAAGAAATTGGAACCCACGAGCTCTCCAACTGGAAATATCGTCCACATGAACAAGAAGAAACCTAATGGATTAAGGGGCACGTTCCACCCAACCATGTGATACCCGAAGACTCACCCCCCATGCTAGGAGATAGTAACCAGGAATTCCTAAACAAGACCATCTACCACTAGACACAGGCTATTACATAACTGAACTGAAAAGGATACAAGTACAATATCACTTAACACAAAGGTTACAATGCTTGCAGAGAACAATGATTATGTACACCATTTGTACACCACACAATATCTGACTGACTGCTGACATAGGAAGAGTGTCATACATAAATTTCCATGAATTACCCTAGCTCAACCTTCCTAGGCTACCGGACCCCCATCTTGGGTTACCCTGGCTTGCCTCTACCGGTCGCCGGACCCTCATGCAAACTATGCGTCTCGTCTCATCTCGAGCTTTAACAAACACTTGCTTCAAGAGAGAGGCATTCATTATCTTTATTAGTGTGAAAGTTCCCCATTGATTCTTTTAAATTATCACTTGATTAAACCCTAGGTGAGTTACCCTAGCGCCCCTTTGTGTGTCGGACCCCCACAAAGAGCCACTTTCCTATCAACAACACAACCATGGTACAAAACCACAATCCAATGGGTAAACTTGAGAAGACGACCTCTCCAAACCAATGAGGCAACAAATAAAGAAAAATCACTCCAACCACTGGAGGGAACAACAATACAAAACCCTCTCCAACACTGGAGGCTACAAAGGTCAAAAACCTCTCCAAACTCTAGAGGCAACAACACATAAACCACTCCTTCCAAAGGAGGCACAAACCAGATAATCCACTCCTAATCCAAAGGAGGCACAACCATCCCCGTTCGTGAAAACCTGGTGAGACAACATGATACAACTCAACAATTTTCCCAAGGCAATTCGCAAATCGAACCATGACATGAAACATCCCAAACTAGAGAACTCCTCTGGAAGACTTACTAGACAATTAACCCCATTTGCCCAACATTGAGAAAGAACGAAACATTATTTAAAAAGCATTTCAGACAACTCCATAACTAATGTTAGGGTTTCCTAAACCCAAGCCAGGCAATGACATAGTGCATGTATTCAATTAAATAATTAACAAGATTTGCACAATCAAAAGTAAATCAAATTACTTGGGCAACATTAAGGAATGTAAAATTAACAATTTAATTCTATTTGCTCAATCATAGATAAGGGTTAAAATAATTTTTATAAATACAACCATTTGCTTATAACATCCACTTTTAAATAAATCATTTGATTATTAAAATCAACTTTTTAAATAACACATTTGATTATCTAAAAACCTTTTTTTTTTGGCCTCTATTAACACAATAATAACATCTTGAAATAACCTATATTTAAATCTAATCATAAGTTAAATATACATATAAATGCATATACAAATATATATGTTAAATATATATTTATTGTTTAAATATTTTAATATTTTTAAATCAACTAATTTAAAATTCCATATTACAAATTATCTTAACAGAAAATGCATAATATCTAAACATTATATATATATATTTCCACAATATATACATAATTATAAAAAATTATAGTTAAACAATATTATAATATATATACATATAATATATATATATAATATATATAATATAAAATTAATATATATAATATATATATATATTATATTAAGTATATAATATAATATATTAAAATAAAACTAAATTTTAAAAATAAAATATAAACAAAAGAAAACCACGACTCATGCTGCTGTGCAGCCCCCAAACCCCCATATATGAGGGGCGCAGCCCGTGGGAGGCTGCTACGCAGCCCTCGCCATAGGTGCGGCTGTGTGGGCAGCGCAACTGCCTGTGAGGGCAGCGACGTTGCCTACACAGTCGCCTCCTATGGGGGCGGCTGTATAGCGGACCCCCCTCCCCCACACTTTTTTTTTTCTTATTATATTTTATTCACAAATAAAAACGCGTTTTGATTTTTGGGCGATTTCGCAGAAAGGAAAAACACAGAGCTTTTTCACCAAACCTTTAAAATTCATATATATATATATATATAGTATGTATATGTATGTGTATATTATTATATATAAATATATGTATATATTATATATATAAATTTCTTAGCTTATAGACAAATTGAAGAAAATTTTCACATAAACAAAATACCCAGCAATTATAAATTCATAGAATGATAATACAACAAATGGTTTAAATTTTAGTTTGATAGGAAGATTTTCTTTTGATTTTCCTTCAATTTTCCATTGTAAGATTCTTGTATTGATTTCCTTTTTCCAAAATTCCAACAAGCTTGCAAGTATTGAACAAATTTCACCTGGGTTTCATTGAATTTAAACAACATTTTAAAGATTTCCAAATAGCAAAACAAAGATTTGAAACTTATTTCAAAATGAAAACAGAAATAAAGGAGGAACCTGATTTTTTTCTCAACAAATAGAAGGATTCAAATGGTGCTTTCAGATTTTTTCCAGCCCACCAAGAAATCCCCTTCCTTCTTCAAGATTTCCAAGAACAAAAGCCAAATCCTTGCTCCTCTTTTTCTTCCACCATTTCAAAATTAAAAACCAAAATGAAATAGCAAAATGCTCCAAATAGAGTTTCCCTAATTTGGTCAAACCCCTAAAATATCCCCACCCATTAAATTTATTGAACAACTTGGAGATATTTCCAATTTTCTTTTAAATTTAAAACAATTTTACTTTCTATTTCAAATCTCATGCAATTTCAAAATTTCTTACAAAATTAAAGCATTTCAAAGTTGCAAAGAATTTATTTTTATCTATAGTTTCAAAAGTGAAATTTGAAACACATTTTCATTTATTTATTTATTTATTTTAATTTAACTCTAACTATCCAAACATGATTTCTACCTTTATTTTAATCAAATCTTAATATTCAATAATGCCAAAACAATTACTTTATTTAATTTACCACCATTAATCCAATTAATCAATAAATTAAATCTAATTTTATTAATTAAATCAAATCAATCAATAAAATAAATAGCATTTCAACATTGCAACTAAATACATTTAAACATCATTTTAACTACACCCGCCATTTAATAACCTTTATAATAAGAAATTAAATAAATACTCAAGGTGAAATGGACCAAATCAAAACAACTAACTCGACAACAACCCGATGACACACTATGACTAGGGTGACGACTTTGCATGGAAAACCTAGCTACTATCTCCCAATCGATTACCGTTGGTTACTGGACACACTCAAACTTGTGAACCAGGTGGAGTCGATGTCATGTACCTGTCAACCTGCGAACAAAGAGTACATCGAACATGCATATATATATAATATGATCAAACACAACGTGAAGAGGAAATCTCAGAATCGTAGGGCACTCGGGAGCGAGTGATACAATCTTGTCCCCTTCACCAATACACAATTACTAACTGACGATTCTAACATCAATGATATGATCAACAACATAAAACATTGTTAAATCAATTATCTTAGAAGTTAATCCAAAACATGCCATAAAGATAACATCAGAATAAAATAATGTCACATTAAAATATAACATTCACATCATTTAAGAATTGCGATCAAAAGTAACCAAGTTCCAAAGTCACAGCATAAACAGAACAAAGCATTACAAAGAAAACACTACCGATCAAAGAGCCAAAATGGAGGGGTGTTACAAAGAACTTTTTAGTTTCACACTTGTTTCAATTCAGAGCATTACCTTTAGAAGGCCTTCCTTTGAGACACATCTTGTGTTGGATAATTCAGAAGAAACTCAAAGCAATATTTCACTTGAGCCGCTATATAAATGGTCAAGGCTAAATGCCAATCGACTTACATTGATGATTACTTTGTCGTAGTGCCATTCAAAAAAGGGGAGGTACCATTGTGTATATATAGCCCCGAGTAAGTTGGTTAAAGCCTTTAGTGGTTTGTTAGATGCTAGAAAAGCGTTGGATCCCTTAAGCATTACTAAGAACCACTGTTGTAGAAGCCACCTTTTTTAGCCAAAATATTCTTTGAAGTTGTGCATCAGGATTTACTTCCGAGAAGTTACTTACCAAGTCTGATTTATGGTTGAGATTAAAACACTATCCATTAGTTATATGTAAAATCATCCCTTCGAGGCATGAGGTAAGCCCATCTAAAAGAACGTGTATATCCCTAGGGTGTAAATTATTTTTCACGAAATTACCAAATCTTCTCAATTACTTTGGACATAAAACATTTTCTTGAATTAAAATGAACACATCAAAACAAGCATTAAACATGGTTATCAAAATTCAAACCCTTTAGACTTAGTGTGAATACTTTGAAAAGAGCCTTATATTTTCACTCCTAAAAAGATATCTTAAACAAATATCTTTTTAAACAGTTTCTAAATATTTAGGCTATATTTCAAGTTACACTAAGAACGAAGTCAACATTGGAAACTATGGCTTTAGTATTTCGCCTTCCATAGACTTTGAGCTTTTGTGGAAATAAATGTGCTTAAAGTTATAGATATTTAGGTTCAAATAGTTTTGATTATTTTGTTGCATGATATCACTTGCCAAAATCTCAAATTAGATCAAACAAAGTCATCCAAAACTGCAAAATTATCTAAAACTGCTGCCAAAACATAAACTGATAAACAAGTCTGAAGAGAGGCTACTATTGTTGTTATTCTTACCACTTCTGACTTAAACATTTCCCCAGTTGATCTAAAAAAGGCCACATTTGCTCTCTGCATTATGATAGTCACTAGTAAAAACATACCGCTTTTGAAAAACAAAACACGCTTGACATAAAATTCTCGCTTATGATCCTAAACATTGTTGTACTTGACACATTTTTTCAGCAGCATTTTACTTCAAGCTGGCCACTTTTGACCAAAAAAAATCACTTTTTCCTACACTGATCACCAATTAGGAAAGTTTGAATAGATGCCGCTTTTGAGAAATCTTACCGCAGTTGATCTTAGCTTTGTCACACTTGATCTATTTTTCTAGCCGTAGTTGACTTTAAACTAGCTGCTTTTGAGCAAAAATTTTGCTTTTGTACTCATTGTTTACCAGTCATAAAACTTGCAATAGAAGCCGCTTTTGAGAAAATTTTCCACAGTTGACTTTCATACTTGACTGTTGTTGACATAAATCTGGCTGCAGTTGACAAAAATTACCGCTACTATTCAAAACTTGCTGCTTTTGCTCTATTTTCTGGTGAAAATCAAAATACTAATCTAAAATTGGTTGCAAATCCTTTTGAGAAATGAAACAATTAGACCCACAAAATACGTTGTAATTCACATCAGTCCATATCCATTTACAAAATCAAACACTCCAATATAGCTTTAGGGTTCAAAAATCAAAACAAACAAACTTTGGATTATTCCTTCACTCAAAATTCTAAGATATCAACATTTACTTGAACCTCAAGGCTAGTTCAAGTAGATTCCCCACAACATATCCTCTAGAAAAAGAAGTGAAATATCAATCCAAGTTTTCAATGTTTTGAATCCCAAAAGTTAGCATTATTTCCAAAACATCACTCAAATCTTAGGGTATTGAGTATCACGAAAACCATAGAGAAACACCAACACCTTTTGTCCAAAAGGTTTTCTTTCACATTATCATTATCAAAACATCATTCACCTTATGACCATTTGGCATCCTACTGCCCCAGTTCAACAACCATACCTTACGACACCTACCATACAACCAAACTTTACACAAATTGAAGGTGAACAAATAGACATTATCAGTAATTTAAGGAGTTTCATATTCGAAACAAAAGAAAAACCAACACAATGGAGAAACACAACAAATATCCTAGACAAACAAGAATGAAAAGAAAATTTCTTGCGGCCAGAAGGCCCGTATTACCACCTCTTGCGTGACAATAGATATCATCCTTTTTGAAACAGAAGATCCCAAAAACAAAGCATTAAGTTCATTCCATAAGTTAGAGATCGTCAAACTTTCACAAAAGTCTTGGCACTTGTTTATGAAAACCACGCGATCCCAATACAAAAAGAAGATGGAAGCAAACAAAAGTAGCTCTAGTATGCCCCCAACAAACACCACAAATGATGGAAGTGACCTATGGGGCTATAGACCAAGTGACCTTATAACTCCTCAAAAGGAACTTATGTTCAAACCAACACCAAACCAACCACCAAATGAGGAGGAAGTAATCCGTAGACAACAAGAAATGATGGATAGGTCAAATCAAAATCCCAAGGACATGGTCATAGAAGAAGTGGCTAGTGAGGAAGAAATAGATGAGGAAGAATTCTTTCAACACTCCAACAATCCCAAAGTACTTAAACTGATGGACAACCTACTAAGAAAGGATCCAAATACCTACTTCATCAAATTAGCACAAAGTGGTGCTAAACTACCTATAGAATTCAACATGGAAGGTCTTAATGATCCTCACCTCATTCCCTTAGGGGATAAATCAGTTTTGAGAAAGATACCCAAACCCACGGAGATTCTGAACATGCCACCAACCTTCTCACAAACTAATGATCAACCTAAACAACAACTAGTGGACAACCCTTTGTTTAGGAAACTTCCCCAAGTCGAACAAGTAGCAATAACCCAACAATATCAAGGAGCTCCAACTCAATACATACCACAAGGTAACATCCCATCACAAGGATAATACATACCACATAATGCATCATATATTGATCCTTCAACCAACATATCAGATCAACAAGGTGTACCCCCAATGCACTACCAGGGTAACCTTCAAAACAATTCATCCCAACAAAAATGTGTACCCCCAATGCACTACCAAGGTAACCTTCAAAAAATTCATCCCAACAACAAGATGTACCCCCAATGCACTACTAGGGTAACCTTCAAAACAATTTATCCCACCAACAAGGTGTACCACCAACGCACTACCAGGGTACCCTTCAAAAAAATTCGTTCCACCAACAAGGTGTACCACCAACACACTACCACTAGGGTACCCTTCAAAACAAATTTTCCCACCAACAAGGTTTACCACCAATGCACTACCAGGGTACCCTTCAATACAATTCTTCCCAACAACAAGGTGTACCACCAACGCACTACCAAAGTACCCTTCAGCAGAGTCAACCACAACAAGGTGTACGATCAACGCACTATCAAGGTACCCTTCTTCAACAAAATCAACAAGGATTTAATCCTCCTTCCACACAATAAGGACTTAACACTCCTTACAATCAACAAGGACTTAATCCTCCTTTCTCACAACAAGGCCTTAATCCTCCTTCCATAGAACAAATAATTTACACTCCTTACAATCAACAAGGAATTAATCCTCCTTTCACACAACAAGGACTTAACACTCCTTACAATCAACAAGGACTTAATCCTCCTTTCACACAACAAGGACTTAACCCTCCTTTCAATCAACAAGGACTTAACCCTCCATCCACCCAACATGGTTACCAAGGTTCTATACCTCCACCATACCCAACTTATGACCAAACAGACATTTTTGGAAAACAAGGCTACTACGCACAAGGTCCCCAAACAAATGTACCAAACATAGAGGTAGGCATGCAACTACAAGACATGAATCAAAGGATATCAAACATGCAGATTGGAAAACCAAAGAAGACCTACACTCTACAAGATATATGTTCGTTCCCTTTTGATCGCTCTATTACTATGCTCCTCTTCCCTAAAAAAATTTGAAATACAAAAATTTGACAAGTACAAGGGAAAAGGAGATCTAGTAGAACATGTGAGATATTTCTCGGTAGCTTGCATGGAAGTGAAAAACAATGATTCCTACCTAATGAGATTTTTTCCACGCAGTCTCATTGGTCACACTATGGAATGGTTCTCACATCTAGCACTAGGCATTAAGAGTTTTGATGAATTGACTAACAAATTTGTGAACCACTTCTCGTTCAACATAGAACGGGATGTCACCATCGTTGAACTCTACAAGATTAAACAAAGCTAAGGAGAATCCTTTACATCTTACCTACAAAGATGGAGACATAAAGCTAGTAGATGCAAGTGGTCTATTCCTGACAAAGAACTGGTAGATATCTTTGTTTCAAATGTACAAGCGAAAATCAATTACCAACTCACCATGTTGTGCCCTAATAACTTCGAAGAGACTATTGCAAAGGGTCTACACATTGAAAGAGCTCTCATAGCAAGGGAAGTCATTAAACTAAACAACTCAAAGGACAACCTTTCTAGTTCAAATGACAAATCCAAGATTTGGGCCAAGAACAAAAATGTTACCAACAATGGAGTACAATCAATGCTAGAGCCGTATGGAATGTGCAAAATCCTAATAGACCGTAAAATAATTCTCAAGTTGCACAAACGAGCTATGCTCCAAACAACACACAAAACAATCAACTTAGCTATCCCCAAAACAATCAATCAGATAACCAATATACAAATCAGGGAGGACAACAAAGACAATATAACCAACCAAGGAGGAAATTTACTACATTAGGAGAAACACTTGACACAATCATGTGCAAATTAGTTCAACAAAACCTCATCAAATTCATCAAACATACAAACTATAAAGAGTCAAGCTTTAAAACACCATGGTACAATGAGAAAGACTTATGTGAGTTCCACAAGATCAAGGGACATACGACAAATAATTGCATGATACTTAAACATATAGTGCAAGAATTAATCGACAAGAGAGAAGTTGATATAGAACATTGTCTTGGAAACAAAGATCTCCAAATCTACACGAATCCAATTCCTAACCATGCTAAGAAAAATGAAAAAGGGAAAGAACAAGACTATCACAATGCCAACTACACCTATGGTGACACCATCCTAGGCACCCTCTCCCAAGCAAATGACACTAGGATCAATTTGTTAACCATACGAGGTGGGGACCCTGAATGTAATGTAACTACCTGTTGAGGGAAAGTCACAATACAAGGAGCCCCACCTAAACCAACATCTAAGCCATCCAATAACTATAGTACTCTGGAACAACTGAAGAAGACCCCCATTTTGATCTCCATCCTAGAGTTGCTGAAATTATCACCTGCACACAAGGAAATACTAGATAAAGCTTTGGAAACATCGGTCCCTGATGACCTCAACCTTGACCAGTTTCAAGCCATGGTTCAAAAAATCACAACCACTCATCATCTAGTCTTTTTTGAGAAAGAACTTCCACAAAAATCATTCCAAGCCCTCTATATAGAGGTTGGTGTCCACAAACATAAGGTCAAAAAAGTATTGATAGATATTGGTGCAGGTCTAAACATTTGTACCTTGAAATTTGTTAAGCAGTCGGGGTATTTTGATGATGTAATTGACAAGGGAAAGAGCATCACTATAAGAGCTTACGATGACCTCGAAAGAAATTTAGAAGGGACAATCAGGCTTCCTGTAAAGATAGGATTGACAACAACAGAAACATGTCAAGTACTGGACCTTGAGTTACCATATAATCTTCTTCTAGTACGCCCATGGATTCATGTATTAAAAGAAGTTCCTTTGACATTCCACCAATGTCTAAAATTTCCTCATGAAGGAAAGGAGGTTACATTATACGTTGATCCTAAGTGCTTCCACTATTGTGCAAAATTGGAGAAGAAATACAACAAAATCTAGTGAATACCTAGCAATGATATATCATTCCACTCCTAATATGTTGACCCATCCACACTACCATCAACCTCAACTAAACCCACATCAAGTGAACAACCAAAATATGAAACCAAGGTTCAAGTACTTGAAAAAGGTAACAAAAACTATCATTTCAATCAAAAAATTTGCATTGGAATGCTTCCCCCAACACTAGAGGTTTATGAAGGGCCCAAGGAGATCAAACATGTTCAAACAGTAATAATGGTAATCAAACCCATGATCTTTACCAAGTGGGGAGATATGAAGGATGAGGAAATATTCAAGGAGGACCTCTCATCAATGATCTACAAAGAAGAACAAGAAGAACCAAAATAGCTACCACCCTTTCCAATTGATCCTAGCAGTAAAGGGTATCAGATGGCTAAGCAAATGGGAGGGTGCTGGCAAGAAGTTGAGTCCACTTTTTGGCCAAAAAGTGTAAGTGTTTTTCCTGATTTTTAGAATTTGACACATTTGACCTTAAAATTTGAAGCACTTAGAGATGGAATCTTCAAAAAAGTCACTAATCATAAAATGTAGTACTCAGAGTCTAGTTTTCAAATATGTAATTTATTTCAATACCCAGATTGTACAAATTGAGTTTCAATAGGAATTTCTAAAAACCATTGTTTAAAAGTCACTTTTTTTTTTACCATACCATGCACATGTATGACATCCATATTTTGACCTAAATTATCGTATTTTTCTAAATCCTTTTTTGAAAATATTTGCGACTCATTGAAGCTTGTTCTTGATATTTTTTTGTAATTTTTTATTGATTTCTTTTTTTTGTTAAATTTTTATTAGGCATATTTGTCATATTGAAAAATCATCGTGTACGACACGCATAAGATGACCTAAACTTATGATTTTTTTATTTATTTTTTTTAATTAAAAAGAATTGTTTGAAGTTTGTTCTCGTGCAATCTGTTCGTCAAAATGTTATGTTGATCAAAAGTTATTAAAATAGTAAAAAACCATGATATTTAAAGTTTATGGACCAGTTTTATTAGAAATTAATTGAAAAATAGAAAAAATAATCCAATTGTAAAAAAAATTACATATTTGGAATTTGCATTGTCTCTCTAAAATGGGTTTTAATTTCGTTAAAAAATTTTGCAAAAAAAGTTGTTAGCCATATGTTCAAACTCTATATTTTTCTCTGACATTGTTAGGACCTTCAACTTACAGGTCAAACCAAGTTGAAGGCCTAGGTTCAAATTCCCAATGCTTTTTCCAAACCAAAATACAAGGCCAAAACCCGACCACAAAGCAAATCCAATTTCAATTTTTTTAAAACAGGATCCCGTTCCCCTGCACTAAATGTTGTGACCATTGAAAAAGAAACAAGATCCTATTTATAAAACAGGATCCAGTTTCCCTTTCAACGGTCCCCATATTTAATACAAGGGAACGAGATCCCGCTTATTAAAAGCGGGATCCCGTTTCTTTTATTTAAATTTACTATCAAAAATTACTGTGAAGTCTGCAACTTCACATGTACAGCCGAGAGCAGTAAAATTGAGCTATTGTCTTTATAGGTGGTGAATGTGATTTTTGATTGATTTTTTCAAAGGAGGCATCAAGTAAACCGTTTTTGAAGTGGAATTGTGTTAGTTTTGTACTTGTTTGGAGGAACAAAAGGTCTTCAACTTGCAATATGGATTGAATTTTTCAAAGGAGGCATGAAGAAAACAATTTTTGAAGTCACAGAATTGTGCTAGTTTTCTACTTGTTTTGAGGAACACAAGAGGAAGAATTTTGTCCTAATAGGTCTTCAACTTCCAATTTGGATTGAATTTTTTGAAGAATTTCACTATTGACATTCTTTTGTGCTTGAGAATTTTATAATCATGGGAGATAAAGCTCGTAATAAGAGAAGGAAGACTTTAACTCCTCAAGAAGTTGAAGCAAAGAGAGAGAAGGAGAGACAAAGAAAAAGACAAAGACAAAGACAAAGACAAAGAAGAATGAGAATTAAATCAATGAATGATGGTGGAGCATCCAATTCCACAACTATTGAAGATGAAAACATTGAGGAGACCATGGTTGTAGATGAAGCTAATTTGCAAGGAGTCAATTTGGAAAGAATATGATTATACAAACAAGTCCTACTATGTCTTCAAATTCCTCTTTCAATGCTATGGAGAATGTTTCAATATGCACAAATCCAGGTACGTCTTCAAATCCACATGTTAGTGAAATGGTAAATTTGTATGTAGAATTTTTACAAGATGTTGGACTTAATGATGTTGACATTGATGATATTCAGAGAGATGAAACTTTTATAGAATTTGTTGAAAACGAAAAAAAAAATATTTTGTTGCAAATGAAAATGATCCTTTTGTTGTTGAAAATGAAAACAAAACTTTTTTTTGATGAAAATGAAAATGAAAAGTTTTGTTGATGAAAATGAAGATGAAAATGTAAATGAAAATGAAGATGAAGATGAAAATCTAGAATGTGATGTTGAATTTAATGAAAATACTTTTTTAAAAATTGGAAGTGGTGTTTTCGATAATCTTCTGGTCAAATTTCTTGGAGGCAAATAAGAACACATGCAGATAGAATATACAACAAATTCTTTTATCGTAAAAAAATTGCATTTCAATGTCAACTAATGATGCAATTGATGAGAATGCAAAAAATGAGGAAAGTAATGAAAAGGTTAGGCTTTTATGTTAAACCAAAAAGAAAAGATCAATCATTAAAACATGTTATGTCTACTATTGCTAGTGCCATTCAATCTATTGGGAAAAATAGTTGATCTAAAGATAAAAACATAGCAAGAAGAGCTATAACAACTTCTATAGTTAATAAAGCAACTTTGAATAAAACAATGGTAAGAAATATTAGTAAAGTTTTAAAAATACATCCTAAAACATTGCTAAGAGCGGAAAAAAGAAGATAAAGTATAGAAAATGATCCTATCAACCAATGTTGGAGTTTTAGTGGTTGACTCTCAAGGTCTTATATGAAATTGAATGTTGAAAGTAAATCTTTAATCGAAAAATATTGGCATGATAATACTAGGGTTTCATCTAATGCTAGAGATGTTTTAACATTAAGGGTGGGGTCTAAAGTTCGCGATCCTCACCCAAAACACCTATTAGATACAACACAAACTGAATTTTATAGAAAATTTTGTGGTGATTCAGTGTTACTTGGTAATATTAATTAAAATAAGTGAAAGGTCTTTTGAAAAATGTAAACCCTGGTATGTAAAAATTAATAAGCAACAAATATCTTCTTGTCGTAAAACACATGTTTAATTTCGTTATTTTTATGATGTTTTTCGATATATACGTTGTACCTTGCATAATAACATAATTATATAGGAGTGTGGTATTAATATGCCACCTAAAGCAATAAGGGAGTTTATTTCAGGTTTTTTTTGTGAAAGATCTAATAATAAATTGTTTTATTTAAGTTCTTGTATTTTTGGACAATGCATTAACTATAGAAATCTTTCATTCTTAAGAATTTCTATGCATGAAAGTGTTGATAATGATTTTGGAAAAAAATTAGTAGATGTTAAAAGATTTAAGAATGTTCACTATTCTTTAAAAGATGGAAAAATAGGAAAGCGTTGTGATTTAATTACAAAAAAATTTAGTGTGCATGCATTCATAAGTGAATTTAAAAATAAAATTGTATTGGAAAATATGTCATGCACTCTGAACATGCTCGATGACTTGATGGAAAATTTCACGCATGTAGAAACACATTTCCAATTGGTACTATACTTTCAGTGGTTGATTTTGTGGAGAATTATACTCTTGCTCTGCAAGAGGAAATTCAATCACAGTATTATAATTCAGTCCAAGTAGCTATGTTTGTCCATATTGTTTATAGACATGCAAATGATAGCACTGAGGATGATAGAAAAGTTTTGAGGGAGTATCATTTTTATTTGAGTGACAATCGATTACACTCATCAGAGTTTGTTCAATACTGTTTCAGTATATTTTATAGAAATTTAAGAGACAGAGGAATCTAGATGAAAGAAAACCTCATATGGTCAGATAATTATACGGGGTAGTTCAAGAATGCTCGAATGTTCTATTTGTTAAGTAGGGTTCATAAGGAACTTAATGTCCAACATATATGGAGTTTTTTTTAAGCTGGGCATGGTAAAGGAGAACATGATGGAAAAATAATTCTTGCTAGAGAACAATTAAAATTCGGGGATGCAGTAAAATTTAAAGATGCACGTGGGATTGTGGATTGGTGTAATACAAGATTATCTGCACCTGGTTCAAGTGAGTACTCTACAGTTCATCGATTCTTTTGGTTGGTTGAAGAAGAGAACATTGTACCTAGAGTTGACTATGAGAAAATCAGTGGATCTACTAAATGGCATTCATTTAGGAGTGTTGTCACCTAGAAATTGCACAGCTCTTCCTTTCAGGGAAGCGGCTAGTAATCTTACTGCAACATCCTCTTGAGTTATGTGATTGACTCCGCATAACAAAGCCACATCTCTCATATGTTCAATCGGAGTAGTTTGGTCTTCCCCTGTGAAAGTTGGTAGACTCTTCAGGGCTACCATTGGGATATCATTGTGCCATGCCAAATTTAAAGGACTCCCTCCATTGAAAACAACAAACGGTTGATTCCTTGGAGCAGCCATTGGAGGTAGCTGAGGTGGATTTACTGGTATAGCAAAATGAGATCCTACTGATGGAGGAGTGGATTTAGTTCTCCTAGAAAAGATAATTGTTGTTCCTCACCTTTCTGTTGCTCTGCCTTGTCTTCTTGGTGGTGACAACTGCAAATATTCGAAAGGACTAGCGCTACTTCTTGTTTAAACTCTTCTCATAAACTATAGAAGGCGCTGATTTTTGGAGTTCTTCCTCTTTATGGAGTCGCCAAGTATGTTGAATGACTTCTATAAAGTCTAGGACTCACTGGTTGCATACTAAACCAGTAGTTCAATCTAATTTCTGTCCCACCGGGCGTGCCAGAAACTGTTTTCACCTAGAAATGCACCCTACGCACAATGATGGAGACTGCGATTTCTATAGCAACATGGGATCATTTCAAGGCTGTGGGTCACCTGTAGTTGAAATGAACCTCTAGAGAAGGCCAACTGTAGAAACCCTAGTTTCCCCTTTTTCTACCTCTGACTGTCTTTCTGACGTTTTTTGAAGGTTTTTGAAGTTTTGTGATTTTTTTGCAATTTGTGGGTTTTTTGACAATAAATGAAAAGTACGGCTTGCTTGGAAAAATGATAATAAATTCTATAAAATTTAAATAGCTCTGGAAATGAGAGAATATAAGTGCCAGTATCTTTATTTGATCTTCTCTAACGATTACATGAATACCCAGATACATGCAATAATTAAAACGATGAATTTGCAATATTTTAAGAACCTGGTATTTGCTGCAACTGGAGGTACAGAATGGTACGGCTGAATTAAATAATGTTGATCTCCCTCAGAACGGGGTTTCCAGCTAACTTCCAGATGATAGGCGCCTCCAATGAAGTAGGTATTAAGTGGATCTCAAAGGCATTTTGCTCAAGACAAAGGAACAAGTGTTTTTGAACAGGTACGGCTTGACAGCAGGTACGGCCTGTCAGAAACAGCATTTAATATTGTACGGCCTCCTCCAATCTCAAGTTCCAGTCTCCAGAATATCAAGAAATATGCGCCTGAAGGAATAGAAGGTGTTTTGAATGCAAGCAACTGAATAACACTGAAGATGAAGAATCCTCTGAAGCTCTGTAGTTTACTCTGAATGAGAAAACCTCTGTTGGCAATAGATCAAGTGATATTGCACACTCTCTGAATTGCTTTCCACTGGAGATGGCTCGTTCCCCAAGGAAGTCGAGTTCAAACCCTAAAGTCTGTGCTCAGATCAATATGATCAGTTCTCAAAATTCAATAATCTCATAATGCTCAAAAACCAAGGCAAAATCCTCAAATAAGCTCAAAAGTGCGATTTCCTTCAAAATAGGGTTTTAACTAATATTTGACTTTTAATTCTTTTATTTCTCCATAGTTCTCCGTCAAATATTTAAATCATAAATTAAATGTTAAACTGGCCCCCTTCATGATGGCGCACCCCTCAAGGCAATCACTTAAGTTATAATTTAAAATTATAACTTTATAATATAAACATTAATTAATTAATATTTAATCAATACAA